>VSDK01024326.1:0-13756 GCA_009767595.1 Symbiodinium kawagutii
GCACAACTCGAAGAGATTATGCCATTGGATGTTCCATTTTCTAGTGTTTCCCCAGAAACTCGTGTCAAACGCAATGAGTACATTACCTTAGATCGAATCATGAAGTATGGTCCAACAGCTGGTTGCAAAGCGTGTGCCTTCAGTTCTGAACATAGTGTGCACAACCCAGCATGCCGTGCACGCTTCAACGCCCTTGTCCGCGCCGACAAAGTGGCATCAGGAACAACTTGTCCGTGCAGACAAAGTGGCGACAGGAACAAAGACACCAGGTACATCTGCAGCACCGCCAACCCCCGCGGATGCTCCATTAGGAGAAGAACTCGAACCTCCTATTGCTGAGGAAGCGGAGGATGCACCAGTAGGAGAAGAACTCGAACCTCTTGCTGTTGCAGAAACAGATGAACTGTTGGACATGATTGAAGAAGTTGATGCAGAGCATGCTGACAGGGTAGCTCCTGAAGACCTTCCGTTTAGCGCTGGAATACCCCCGGGGTCATCCGAAGCAGCAATGGTTGGTAAAGTGAAGTTTATCCTTGATAATGACTTTGTACAACAAAATCGATCTAGAAACATGGCTAGGCGAACCTCATCACTGAAGGGTCGTGGCAAACTGTTTGAGTATGCTTGCAGTGAGGAGTCAATCCTGGGCAAGAGATCTGCAGACATTGGAGTTGATTGCATCCGTCTTTCCAGGGGGGTGTTAGATCTAACCAATTATGATCATGTCCAACAAGCAATCATGCAGTTAGATAGTGTGCCAGGGGCTGATGCGTGGATATCCATCACCTGTACATACTATTCTCCGATCCAAAGACTCAACGTGTCACAGTATGGGGAACGTTTTGTCAAGAAACTCAAGAAACAAAGAAAGGAAGTAAGACGCATGCTAGGATATGCACTGCAGTTTGCAGAACAATGCATCACCAACCATGGTAGGGTTGCCTTTGAACTGCCGCAAGAAGCAGAGATTTGGAACTTGCCAGAATGGCTGGAGTTCGAGCAGCGTCACAACATCAAGCGGGCTTATTGTAATGGTTGTCAGTTTGGTCTTAAAGGGAAGGAAGGTAAACTTCTTCGCAAGCCTTGGTGCATCGCCACCAATGATTTGCGGTTGTTCCAATTTGTGAACCAGTACCAATGCGATGGCTCTCACGAGCATGGTGAGTCCATGGGTGGAAACGCAGAGCACACTGCTTATTACACCCCTGCCTTCGCAGACATGGTCATGGAATCCTGGTATCCACAACATTGGTATAAGCACATCCCTAGGCTAGCTGCTGTCACCAAATCTCTAACTCGCAAAGAATGGATGAACGATCCAAACGCCTTAGAGGCTTTGAAACAGGAAGCCATCGGTTTGAGGTCCAATTCCACATGGGATGATTCAACAGTGGAGCCCTTGAGTACACTCCGTGCAAGAGCACGTGCCAAAGGAATCCACATCAAAGTTGCGGAATTGCTTACCTTAGTCGGGATAAAGCATTACGAACTAGAACCATCTCATTGGAAGTGGAAGGGACGGATTGTATATCGTGGAGATCAAGTCCGTGACCAGGACAACAATGTCCTACTCTTCGACCAAACCGCCACAACCCCAACATCGTTGGTTGCCTTGAACGTTGCACTGTGGTTTGCATGCCTAAAAGGTCATCTTGCATCCTGTTCGGATGCCATCCACGCGTTCCTTCAGTCGGAATTGGATGACGACGATCTTACCTACGTGATCATACCCGTTGAACTTTGGCTAGACGAGTGGCATGACCGTTTTCCTGCAGGCACAAAACTTGTAGTTCGGTTAAAGAAGTCCTTGTATGGACATCCTCGTGCTGGCCGCTGGTGGCAGGACCACTTGGATCGTCGGTTGAGAAACCTAGGTGCGCAAGAATTACCAATGTATCCCTCGAATTATGTAGTCCCTTGGCATATCGGCAATGAAACAGTCACATTACTCCTTAACGTATACGTAGACGATCTTACGTTGTGCGGTGATGAAAGGTGTCACTCCGAGTTCTGGAAAAAGCTTAGACAGACAGTGAAGCTTGAGCCGGAGCAGTACATCACACATCTAGAAGGCACTCTCATTCTTGGTAGAAGACATTCAATCAGGATTGAAGAGCACCAAACCGTCTGTGAGTTCGACATGAGGTTGTATGCAGACAGCATCGTTGACACCTATTGCGAGTTGACTGGTTTTGACAAAACACGTTTCAGGACTGTACCAACACCACATATCCCTGAAGCATCGGCCAGTGATGAAGACCTTTCGCAAACAGGTGAACTCAGCAAAGATGCAGCACGCATCTTGATGCGTCTGTTGTGGCTTAGCCGATTGACCAGACCGGATCTATCCTTCATTGTGACAAGACTTGCCAGTCGGGTCACAACATGGAGCAGATTTGAGGATCGACAGTTACATCGTTGTGTAGCATACTTGAACACATCCAAGGACGTGATTCTCAAAGGTACTGTTGCACATGAAGGTAACATCAGATTGAATGTATACACCGACGCTGACTTTGCAGGATGCATTCATAGTGTGAAGAGCACTTCAGGACTTTGGGTGGAAATATCTTCAGGTTCAGATTGTGCATTCCCTGTGTTTTGGCAGAGCAAACGACAGTCGTCCGTCGCTCGATCCACCACGGAAGCCGAGTTGATATCCATGGCAAATGGCCTATATGGTGAAGTGTACAACCTACAATCCTTTGTTCAACAGCTGATTGGAGATGTAGTTGAAGTAAAGTTCTTCCAGGACAACAGCGCAGTTCTCCAGGTACTCCAAGCGGGGTATAGTGCAAAACTCCGACACTGCGGTCGCGTCCACAAAGTAAACGTTGCTTCAATATCGGAATCTCTGCAAGAGGACTCCATCAGTGCAGACCACTGCACAACTCTCCAGCAGAAAGCAAATGGATTTACCAAGATTGTCCCACCGGTTGAATGGCCACTGACGCTCAGTCAGTTAAGCCTTGACTACAAGCTGCCAAGCACATCCGTAGCTCGCAGGTGATCTTGTAGTTTGGAATCACGTGGCAAAATGCCTGTGTGGAATCGTGTAGTACTGTGTGTACCTACCTGGAATGTTGCTGTCTTGACCGCACCTTGGTATCGAGGGGGGAGTTGAAGAATACCACAGAAAACCTCCCTGTGTATATACCTTGTAAAGCTCTACCATGTTGCAGGTCATGACATGCATATCTCATTTTGATTTACCGACTTGTTTGGCTCAAGAACTGACAAAAAGGCTGCCGCCCGTGCCAGTGCGATCATTGACTTGTTACCTGGTGGGCTGTGGGTAACTTAAGTCAACATATATGCCCTATATTTTATGGATAATGGTTATCAATAGAGGTTTTGAATGGTGATAACTAGCCATTCAATAGAGGGTAACAACCAAAAATATACAATTAGTCTATGAACTGACCAGCCTTTATTAGCCTGACAACCAACAACAGTAGCTTTGAATGGTGGATAGTCGTTGAAAATGACGGTTAGTTTGATGGTTATTGCTGGCTATCAACAGGGGATGGCTATGAATGATTTTGAAGAATCAGGGGAGAGTGACTGACAAAGAGGGGGTCATGGTGGATTTATTAGTTCTTAATGGGGTATATAAAAGTAGGGCATTATAGCAATAATAGAATATCCAATAATAGTGTGAGATAGTGGTAGTAGCGGTGAAAAGTGGTTTGATAGTGCTTAAGAATGGTAAATGGGCAGGAGTTAATGCTTGACGATAGCAGCGAACTTTGCTATCAGTTGGTCGTGAGTAACCAGATCGTGGGGACTTGAACCTTGCGACGCGGGGTCCAAGAGCCCAAAATGAGGGGGCACAAGCAAGCAACAAATGGTGAAGGTGTGGATGGCCCCAAGCAAAAAGCGTTTACATGGGTCGTTCAACATCAAGTGCAAGTGTTAACTTCTGCAGTAGAGACATCATGTTGAATAGACACTATCTAGCCTCCAGATGTCCACATTCGCACCATCCAAAGACCGTCGCCAACTGCCGCCTCTCAGCTTCTTGACTTCGGGCGAAACGTTTTTCGGTTCGCCATGGCGCCAGCGCCGTTTGAGCAGCACGTGTTTCACAGACACGCGGGGCCCTGTCATGTGGTGGATGCAAAGTCTGACATCCGACGCACCATGAGAGAACTCCGGCAACAGCTAGTGCCATGGCGACTGCTCGGATGGGATAATCTTCCTGGTCATTCTAAGCGCTAGCAGATAGCAGACCAGAAGGGTAGTACTAAGCCACTTACAGCAGGGGTGTAATCGTTTCACCAACTCTTGTTCGTTATCTTAAGGGCTTCTGAATGTATCGGGTGGATATTTTCATCAGGCCTGTTTTGCTAAACCACCACTTCCCACTGCATGTTCAGCAAGTCGTAGTGGAGATACAGAGCAGTTGTTAGTTCATGCTAGTTCACCCAATTGGAGCTAACATCCAATCAGACGTCACCGACCATTTTCAAGCAACATCAACCGCTATATACACATATGTGTATGATTTTATATACAAATAGATTTATATGTTTAAACATACTTGATCTTCATACATATATGCATATATACCTACACGTCACATATCCGTCTATCTATAGAATATTATATATGGATTGTATTCATCCGGTGAAGCATCAACGAGGCACGGTACCCTTTGGTCAGAGCCGTTGCTTGGGGTCGCTCCGAGTTTAGGCCACATGCGGTATAGAGATGATAGATTAGGTAGATAGATATAGATGGGATAGATAGATGGATGCATAGATAGATGCGGATGATATAGATATAGACATAGATATAGATATAGTATAGATAGATTTGGAGATAGGTAGATAGATATGGAGATAGATATGCGCATTCACATAGATGCAGGCTTCATGCAAGTGTACCGATCGACCAATCTGTTGGATGTGCTATCTGTTCCTGGTTGGTCGACGTCGCTCTGTGCCGATTCTGTCCACAACTTGGGAATGAGCCATGTGCGCCCAGCAGCTTCCAATTCAGACACGGCTTTGGCATACAACGTTTATCACGGATAGATGCACAGATTGATACATAGATGAACATGAATAGATATAATGTCAGTTAAAGTATGTGAATAAGAATATGTGGGTCAAGGATTCTTGGGTTTTGGTGGCAGGTATTTGGATGCCAAGTTAGGTGCTTACAAATTTTACTGAGCAACTCCCTGAGGAATTTCTTGCTCATAGAGAGTTACTGCTATGTTAGGAAGGCTGAGCCCCCAAAACAAGCTTTTGCGGGGAATGTCTGGAGCCCCCCAAATTTCCAAAACCAGACCTATTTTGAGTTCCCCGGGTGGCGCACCGACGCGGAAAGCTATGTTAGTCTGTCTTCAGAATGCAAGTTATAGACATGATAGTTTTCAGGAGTGTAAGTGAATGAATGAATAGATACTGGGTCCCGGACTTAAGGCGTAGCGCATACCCAAAAGGTGTGGCACGCTGCGTGCCGTCAGGGTTTGGTAATGGTTTTGACTACTTTCTCAACAACTTTTGCATTTTTATGTTTTAGTCTACTTTCATTTTGACTGCGTGCCGTCATGTAAATCGAACGTATCCATTTCATCTTCCCATCTATTCGCTACCCTTCAGAAACCGCTATTCCATTGGGATCAGCTTCACAAAAGATAAATTTACATTGATTGCTGTTCACCTTTGCCTGGCATAATTTTTCACAGCTGCATGGCACGCAAGCTTTCTAGTTGTCCAAGGTGGTTTCTAGCACCCCTGGAAGAAAGCCGTTGTGCCATTGGGAGAAGCTTCATAAACAATGCATGTTTACATTGCACATTGTGTCCAAAATGCGTGGTGCGCAAGCTTTTTGTTGTCCAAGTCTGCTTGCAACATTCCGGTGAGAAAACCGCTGTGCCATTGTGATTTGGTTCTTCTGCTTTTCTGCTGCTGGTTCTTCTGCTGCTGCTTTTGCAGCTCTTGGTTCTGCTGCTGCTTCTGTCGCTGCAGATTCTTCTGCTGCTGCAGATTCTTCTGCTGCTGCTGGTTCTGCTGCTGCTGGTGGTTCTGTTGCTGCTGGTTCTGTTGCTGCTTGTGCAGCTTGTGCTGCTGCTGCTGCTGCTGCTTGTGCAGCTTGTGCTGCTGCTGCTGCTGGTGCTGCTGCCGCTGGTTCTCTCGCTCTCAAGGGGTTGCTTGGGTGGACAGAGGTAATTTGGTTCTTTTAGACCTCGTTTTGACCTCGTTTATGACCTCGTTCGAAGCCTCCGTAAGATCCAAGCAACCAAAATCGCAAAAAAGTAGCCACGGAGCGATCTGCATTTGAGTACATGTGGATGAATGTGTTGAAGTGCGCCTCGCTCACCACTGTACGCACATGTTCGCGCGTTTTTCATCAAATCATTCAACAACAGGGCGCCCGCTGATGCGTGCCGTGCCATTGGGATTTGCTGCTGCAACCTGCCTCGAAACAACTTGTGAATGACGGTGTGCCCCTGGGATTTGGTATCTGTGATATTGCTCGATTGGGTGCTAGTGCAGCAGCTGTGCCATGGTGATCTGCATTCGAGCACATGTGCAAAAATAAGCTGAAACATGCCTCCCATGCCGCGCAAGAGGTGACTATAATTCGTGCGTGCCCGCAAGGTTTTGTTACAAAAATGGTTGCGAAAATTTCATTTAAATTGTAAATGAAATGATGCTGTGGCCATAGTGTTTGCAGGGTTTGGCGCATCGGCTGCTACATCCCATGTCATCCAAAAAGCGGCTCTGAATCGTGCGTGCCCACAGTGTTTTGCTGCAAAAAAACATCTTGAAATTCGTTGCTTTTGATGTTCTAAAAGCTGCTTTCGTTACGCTGGGCGCAGTGTTTGGTTCACTTCGGTGAAAAATGTAGTAAAAGCTCGGGGCCCTGAAACGTGCGTGCCCGCAGTGTCTCGATGCTTGTGCAGCACCTTTTGGCGCCCTGCCGTACCTTTCGGTAACGTGCGTGCCTGCAATGTTTCGAGCCTGTGCAGTACCTTTTGGCGGCCTGCCGTGCCTTAGGGCGCCAACCCAGTAGATAAATGGAATTGAATAAATACATATACGTATATATAATTATATCATACAAGATATACACATGACATAGATCTGTTAATTACAAGACCATCGTTGCCGAGCATCCGAAAGCTCCTTGGTGCTCGAGGCTCAGCATTCCAATCTGCTTGCCATGGACATGGAGTGGGTCCCTGACAGGTGCGTCCCTTCCGCCCCGTTGTTGCTGTCGTTGCCGATGTTGCAGGTGTTGGTGGTGGAACATGGATGATCAACAACTCAGAAGTCCATTATATCAAGTGTTGATCATCAATGTTAAACTGGTATGTTGATCATCAAAGGTACTTCAAACTGGTATGAAGCTATTTGGTGAAGTAGCTTTGTTCCACTGAAAGTGTAAGATGGAACCCGAATGGAACCCGAAGCTGTGGTGCAGAATAGACATGAAAATAGACTCAGACGTTTCGACATGCCTTGTTTAATAACATTTTGGTTTCATACAATATGTAGATGCCAGATCACGACAGTAATGTGGGAATTTGAGGGAGAACCCATGGTTCGCAATGTTTTGCTATGCTGGTATTTGCAAAGAAAGTAGTTGAGCGCATTTGCCAGCAACTAGTCCAATGAATGCTGACTGGATGGCTGTATTTTGATTGAACAAACAAACATTGGCAGTGATGGTTGGTTCCAGTCTCACCAGTGGATTATTGTAGTTGTCGCGGACACGAGGCACCATCAAGTCACAGCAACCGCCAGTTGATCGTGATCATTGCGAGCAAAGAAAACCTGGCATTGCGGTAACGTCTCAACGCCCCATTACTGTTGATGTTAGACAAGATTGTGGATGATTCGTGGGGCCAGCTTCATTATGAAGTATTGTTGCTTCATAGTCTTCAGAACTTCATCCTATGTTTTGGACATGCTTATCATTATGATCTGCTTGAAGAAAGCTGTATCCAACTCACATACGCAGATTCCATGAGATATGGAGTGCAGGGACACTTGCACAAACGTTCCCAATCTGATCTCCAGCCACATTGGTCACACGCTCTACAACCTTTGCTTCTCAGACTTCGCGGATGATTTCTTGGTCATCCAATTTGGGACGCACCGCTCGTCGGCTCGAGGAGCAAACACCAGAACAATCCTGTAGCCTTGATCCAGCTGGCGGTTGGCGATGCGGTGTGGTTGTTTCGCACCTGCGAAGCTTGACTTCAGGGCCTGTTGGGAGTGGTGCGACGATGAAAAGAGGGAGATGCCAGTTGTGTGTCTTGTATGATTGGCTGCCCCTAGGGAAAGCCATTGAAATATGAAAAGGTGACCTACTGGACAGAGATCTCTGGAGTACGCAGGGAAGCAACAAAAACGCTGGGAAGATTGACCAATCATGGCAAGCTGCCCCCCAGCCTACATGATTTTTTTTCATGATTTCATGATCAGCATTGTCCACCTACAGTCAACCATGTATCCTTCCTGGGGCTCCAAAGGCGAGAAACCAGCGTAAGAAGCTTCAGCGGTTTGTATCCCCAACCATCGGCGATGGATGGTACTTAAGCCATGAATAAGTATTGATATTGGTAGTTGATTAGATGTGCCGTTGGGGTCATAACTGGGAGATAACCATGGCAAATAGCCCTGTAAGGTGGCTTGTAATCCCTACAACTGCGGTTAGTAAGCGCTTGCTTCTTGGGGATGCACGTCCAAGTATACTGCTTGTGTCCATAAAATGGGGGCTCCCAAACCATCCCCAAATCATAGTGTCATAGGGAAACAAACCATCTAGAGGTACACCATGGTACACCGCTGAAATGGTCCATCAGGCGGGCAGCTACCTTTGAGTTTCGTTCCTTTTTCCTAGGACATGTCCTATGGGTCGATCATCTGGTTCATAGATGCTTTGCGATCACAATCTTGTTGGTGATTGTTTCTGAAATCCATTGCTCAAATGTCTATTGACCAATCAGGCGAATCGAAAAAAATCGGATGCGCCATGTGCTAAGGAGATAAGTCTACCCCAGGAACTTCAAGAGATCTTGTTGGACAAGTCAGTCAC
This sequence comes from Symbiodinium kawagutii, assembly GCA_009767595.1. NCBI lineage: Eukaryota > Dinophyceae > Suessiales > Symbiodiniaceae > Symbiodinium > Symbiodinium kawagutii. The sequence continues at coordinate 9,061 of VSDK01024326.1, forward strand.
TCGGACGGAGCAGGTGTTGGTAGTTGTTCTTGATCGGCCGAGACGGTTCAACTTGCGATGAGTAGCCATCGATCATCAAACTGCAACAATATACTGTATGGCAAGTAATAATTAAGCATGATTTTATGGCGCGTAGGGCGTTATAGCCACCAAAATCAAGAATTATCAGTCTTTTGATGTCTTTTGCACCTGGGGTTTCGGGTGAACCCTCTTGTGAACCCGAACACCCTTAGCGACGAGATCTTAGGTTGTACTAATTGCTTCAATGGAACATAAGCCATTGTAAGAAGGCGTAACTTTTTCGTTGAATGTTGCAATCATACTAAGACACCCCAAATCATCATGGGGTTTAAGTAAGTTCGCAACCACTTCTAGCTGGTCGAATCATGGTAGCATACTGAGTGTAGCTACCGCGACATGACCGGTGTGGTGAGAACCTGGCAGGTGACCGCCCGCAGAGTCATGGTAGTGCCTGTCGCACCTATGACCTCGGCAGGTGACCAAGTTGGTCATGTCCTTCGACTCGGCTGACCGTAAGAAGCTTCAGAGCTCCTTCGGACTGCCTACCTGCGAAGGCGCGCGGCCGGCGCAGGCGGCTTCTGCGAAGCAGCGTGGTGGTGCCTACAAGCACCGTAGATCACCGTCCAAGAATGGTCATCCTATGGTGATCTATGGTGATCTATGGTGATATAGATCTTATTTACAAGAACAAATCATAGGGAAAGCGACCAACTAGATTCTAGATAGGGGTACAGCCTTTTTGGACAAAGCACCTAAGATCGGAACCAACAGCTAACCAGTAACAAGCAACAACTAAGTATAAAAAATGATCAACAATGAACCGGAAGCGACCAAGAGTGAAACATCAGCAAGCAACAATGAACCATTGACAATCAACAGTTGACCATTAGCAACCAGCGATCATTTCAGAACTAATGGCAATATGAATCATTCCGTTTGCTGTTGTTACTTTCTAGGACCAGTGCTGTAGCTATCATTATTGTTTAATTAGTTATGATGGACTACAACCAATAACAATAGCAATAGCAATTGTGTGGCAGTTGGTTGGTTGGTTGATTGGTTGCTTGGTTGCTTGGTTGCTCGGTTCCTTGGTTGCTGGGCTGCTTGGTTGGTTGGTTGGTTGGTAGGTAGGTAGGTAGGTTGGTAGGTTGGTAGGTAGTCATTTGCCGGCGCTAGCTATTGGGATTTTTCTAGAAAACTGAATTTAGTTTATCAGTGTTTATCACATATCTATGCATTTGCTCTGCACCCATATGAATATTTATGTACACATAGATTTACAGAAATCTACATGTTTAGACACATCTACATATGGGTGGGGTAGAAGCAATGATGTATCCATGATTTATGTTTGATCATCGGCTGTTTGCCGTTTGGTCATGCCATTGATGACAGCACAAGAAACTTGTTCAACTGCTCAGGCAGTGGGCAGATCCAAGTTTGAAAAGCAACTGACCACATTCTGGGAGATCTAAGAAGCAAGTCTATACATCTCTATACATAGTGTTTTTCAAGTCATAGGGGTCCCCTAAATCATTACACTTGGTTATTCATATTATTAATTAACCATCATTAGCCATAACTAACCACTATTAGCCCTTGGTTGATGGATGGTTGATGGTGAACCAGCCCAGGGGACGTCGACCACCAGCTATGGCGAAACATGGCGGCCCAGGTCTTCTGGATCTCTCTACCGTGGCCAAGAAGCTTGGCATCGAAGGCCGCGGTTGTCGTATCAAAGCGCCGGCGAAGGGCCCTTGGTCTACGAAGTTTTGGAGACGAGGATGGATTGGATATGACATGAATCAACCAAAATAAAGACACACATATACATGTATATGTATACTTATATATAAAAAGATATGAATCGCAATCGATATCATTGTGCCACAGGTCTTTCTGGTCAAAAGGTAATGTGATAAACATCAAAACCAAGCTGCGGGAATCTGCCATTGAATCTCCTGAGAGGTGTTACCTGAGTGGGCAAACGAGATGTAGAGCTGATACTGTTTTAGCTGAGTCCTTCGATTCGCGCTTTTTTCCACTCTTGGCAAGCTGTTCCTGGATGATGTCCTAGTGGGGATAGAAGCCGTTGACTTGATTTGGAATCCGCTCCTTCCACCATGAATGCCGCTGTGAGCGTGTCTAAGATGATCTGCTGAAACTTGTTATCTTAAGTGCTAACCATGGTGAACCATCATTTGTCAGTGGACATAGTTGATTCTCAACTAACACTTGTGGGAGATTCACATGAATCAGCCCCAATTTTGACGTGAATCACAAGTTACATGTACTTATGGTTCGACTCGTTGTTATTCACAGCTGGATCATTACTATGTCACTATGTGATATCATGTTGATATCACTATTTGTGATTCTAAGTCCTTTATCAACCAGCAAGCATATTAGCCATTATTAAACATTATCAACCATTTTATCAATCCTTACGAACCATTGTCACCTGTGATTGAAGATGATTCGTCACGCTCATCTTCGAAGGGTGATTTCATGGTGGGTCCATGGCGAAAATGGGGCGCATCTCCAGGCTGTGGACTGAAAAAGTTGGCGCAACGCTATGGTTTGCGCATTGAGAAGGAGAGCAGCTGCTGAGCAGCGCTGCGGGCACTGCTTCAGGGATGAAGAAGTTAAAGATCCACAATTTACACATCCATTGACGGGACTTCTCTCTCAGGCAACTGTGGACATCATTGGATAGATGTATCTATAGACTGAAGTCATTGGGTTGATGGATTGGTGGAGATTTTTGTAGCCGGTGAGATCTACTGAGTGGTCAGGACACAGATCAAGTGGCCCAAAGTTACCCATCTGGTTTTGGTATGTTTTGGTTGATTGCTTGGGCTGGGTCCTGTTGCAGCGTATTTGGTGGCGATGACGCACACATTCAGGTGCAACACATCTGACTGGAAGCCAATGGGTGACCTGGTACCAGGAATCCAGTGGAGGAACCAGGACATTGGGATCCAGATCCTCCAATTGGTTTGTGAGGGATCCTTTTATCATCATCAACCATCCTATTCTTAATCATCATTGTTACTGTCAATATTAATCTGGAAATTAAGCTAGTGATGATAGATCAACTATTCACATTAATTAAGATATGTCATAGCTACTATGAACTACTATGAATCATTATCAATTACTAGGCATTGCGCCATGGCAGGATCGGGACATCAGCATCTCCAACTGGGCAGGGAAGCTCTGTGAGAGGCGAGCTGCTGTGAGGGTGATGGTGCTGCCTATAGCCATGGTTAGAAAATGGGCAGCTTTCCGGTAAGAGTGAAGCTACTGGTTCCAATGAAGCCAAGGTAGCTACCAGAATGATCAGCAGATTCCAATGCTTGGCCTGGGGTAACTACTGGGAACAAGGTGTGGCTATCCTCACTGGTTGAAAATAAATCTAGAACATGTTGTTTAGAAGCCATGTGGGAATAGCTGCTAACCTATGAATTTGGATGGCCGTGTTTGTCCAAACGCAATGATTGGCGAAGATATCCATTGAGTGTTGACAATGACCAGGTTGTTCCACTGATTAACAGAATAGTACTTGTTCACAGAAATCACTCCATGGAGCCATGACATGTACACCGGTGCCCAGGAACGCACCTCCACTGGCAGATTGAAGGGCAAACTCAACGGAAATGTGCCATGCCAATTTGAGTCATGCACAGGCGACAAAAGGTTTCTTTATGGGAAGATCACCAGCCTTTGCTGGGGTATGGTGTGTTTACAGCATCTCAGAGCAGGATCATGTCAATGCCCAGCAGTTTCCAATGGGAAAAGCTGCCGCTGGGGGTGCGAGCTGAAAACTTGTTTTGGGGGCATGTTGGACCCCTGCCATCACCATGCTGAAACCACGGAAACAAACAGTTCAAGCTGGTGATATCATCAGGTGCTTTTCTTTTAGTTTCCGGCTGTTAGTTTTCTCGCAAATTACAAGGGACCCTGAAGCTATCTCTACCTGGTCTCCATCAAAGTTCACTACAGTAGAAGTCATGACATTGAGCAATCTTCCAACAAGCACCACTCAAACTGACACTGCTCTTTTCGCCAAGAAAGTTGTCCTTCCCGATTGAGACGTTGTGCTTTCCTGCCTGCTGATCTCAGTTGTGGATAATTTTCTCTAATCACAATGGATCAACCACGGCCAATTCATCAAAGCGAGCTATGATAGCTATGCTTTCCACACTTTGATCAATCTAACCATAGCTGCTTGCATCTAACCACACACCGATATACACCGGGTGGCTTGGTCGCCAGGCAGTTGCAGTATGCCCGGGACGATGCCTTCTTCACCTTGTGGCTCTGTGGATCTTTGCTTCGTGAGATGCCCGCGCCGCATAGCAAGGCATTGGAAGCCGTGGAGATGTCGTGGGAAGTCATTGATGGCGCCATTGCAACGGAGGACCGGTGCGGTGCACAGGAGGTCATGCTGCGTATGCCATGGGGGTTGAGCATTTTTATGTGTAATGACTTATTTGTTTATGACATTTATCAAAGGAAGTTTCGATACGAAAGTTCCGTGTTACGAACAACCCCAATGTCTAGAGCAAGAGATGTCTAGAGCAAGAGATGTCTAGAGCAAGAGATGTCTAGAGCAACAGATGTCTGAAGCAAGAGATGTCTAGAGCAAGAGATGTCTGAAGCAAGAGATGTC
>VSDK01024326.1:37372-59005 GCA_009767595.1 Symbiodinium kawagutii
GTTGTTGTTGTTGTTGTTGTGGTGGTGGTGGTGGTGGTGGTGGTCGTGGTGGTGGTGGTGGTGGTGGTGCTGGTTTCGTGGGGTCTCATTTTTCTAGCCATGTCGCGTGTTCTGTGTGGCGTGCTGCGATTGCCAAACGGATACATTGTAGCGAAGAATTTATCTAGGGGTCTCCTAGGTAGACATGGGATATCCCAAACCAAAATTTTGAAATCGCATGTATGTCTTTACATGGTTAGCTTAAACCAACCACCAATAGGACAATCCGATGCTGTAAGGTTGAGAAGCAGTGGTCCCTGGGGCGAACCTCCCTGCTTTTCTAAGTTGTTGTTTTAGCGAAGCAATGGTTAAGCTATGATACTGGTCAATAAACAATTAATCGGTTAATCGCCATTGTTAACAGCAACGAGCCAATCCTTTCTTTTCTTTTTTCCAGCACTGGTTGTTCTATATCTACTCTTCTGCTGATTTTCCAACCATCATCAACCATCATCAACCATCATCAACCATCATCAATCATCATCAACCATTATCAACCATCATACATCATTAAAAATCATTCTGTCATTCCCCATCATGAGCAATCGTGGCTAATGCTCCCACTTTCCACCGTCACTGACCTCCTTATTGACAATGAGCAACCACGAGGAACCATCACATTCCTTCTCTTTGTTTTTTTTTATCCCCTACTATCAACCATCATGAACCATTCGTAATGATTCTGACTGATGAAAATTGAACCGTTATTACCATGTTGTTATGAACTCATACTCAGCATTGGGAAGCATCATTGGCCATTATCATTTTTACTAATTAGCCTTATTACGCAACCCTTAGTCACCATTATTAATCATTATCACCTTGTGGTCATAAATCTGCCAACATTCACGATTGAACCACCTACAGTTCTTAACACAACTATTAGCCAACAGTACCCATCACAAACCATAACCAATAGTACCTTGTGTTTGTCAACCATGAACTACATAATACCTCGTTGGTATTTTTTTACCTATGGTCCTGGTCCTATGGTTATTTATCACTATCAACCACCGATCAATTAGTTTGCAGGACAAAACGCCAGGAAACCACCTACAAATGATGATAACAAACCACTTTCTCCCGCAACCAAACCGTATGAAGCCAGTAACAATCCATTAACCGCTAAAACCATGATAAACCACTGTAAACCACTATAACTGATTTTGAATGATGATTGTTAACCGTTCAACTCATAGAATTCAGCTGCTCCTTCTTCTGTACAAAGCTCATTCAGGAAGAAGCGGAACTCCTTGTGACACCCTGCGATTCTGCCACTGGGTTCGAAGTGGTATGAAGCCTGAAAAGATCCAGCGGTTTTTGTGGTGCTTAGTAACGGGTAATAGTCGTCAATGATGGTTGATGATAGGAGATAAATGATGGGTCAGAGTGGCTAGTGATGATTTGTAGTGGTGAATGATGGTTCATAGTGGTTAATGATGGCTTAGCAGCAACCAACACTGGGTTTCAATGGTCCGGTTGATTCGTGATTAATGATATGTGGTTAACTTCATTTTTGTAGTGGGAGATCCAGCGAGCATGGTGGATCATAGGTCAATGATTGTGGTTGGCAGGGAGCGGTTGGGAGCCAGGGATGTCCTGCCCTAGCCCTTTCAAGGGGGAGCCAGTTGGAGCTACCAGGAGGGCCCTAACCAAATGCTAGTGGATGGGTGATCAATGGTGACTACTGGACTAGGGGTTATTAGGCAACAAAGGCAGGGGATACAATCGGTCAATGATGACTAACAGTGGTCGAGAAATAGGACAAGCAACAAAAACTAGCAAATCATTGGGGATCCATCCAGCTTCTTCTAAATGGATCATATTTTGCATTTCGAATGAAATCACCAGCTATCTATGGTAAATTCGGGTGTATATCTCATTAAAACGGATTAATTACAGCTGGATCTCTCAAATCTGCAGTGATTTCTCCTGTTGTTTCTGCCATTCCTATGGGCGGAATCAGCCAGTGACACTGGGACGCATGGCGGCTCACACTTTGGGACTCTTCTGCAACCATAGATACCAAGCATTGATCAGTAGTCTGCAACAGCTGTGGATTCATACTGTACATAGAAGCAATTAGTGTCGTTTAGTATATGGAATATGCATGGAGACGTACATATGAGTGGGTGTGGGACAATAAAGAGTCATGAAGCTACCCAGAGCATTTTGGGACACCAAGCACAGGGTTTTTGATTCACACAGCCACGTCACTAGAAGGAAAATGCTGTGCCAGAGCAGCTGGGGGCCATTCTCGAATGCGACAACTGACTTGGATAAGTATTTTTTTGAGTCAGCATATCCATGCCAAGTGCCAAGTGTTATTTTGTTTTGTTTACTGGCTATGGCTGCAGGGAATTCCTTAAACTGTGCTGCTTCGCAGAAGTGTGGACATGAATCCCTTGAATCAAGGATGGCTATCTGAAACCAAACCCAAACTGGCAAGCTCAGTGGTGAAACCAATAACTCATCAATATTGCTGTGAAAACGACTTATTTGCCTTTGCCTTGGTCCGACATCACGACATGTGTGTGTTTACACCCCAGGGATGGCCGGGTTGGACAGCCATAGTTAAGGGGTGGCCCTCATTTTTGTGCATCCGACTCCTGAAGAACTCGTCCCAAAGGTTGGTGGTTGACGACTCTTGAAACTCATAGAGCTTTGTCCATCGTTGTAATGGGATCAACGATGATCAACGGGAACCATGTGGCACGCTGAGATCACCACACACCGGGCCCCCGACTGTTCCTGGGGTATGGGTAAACCACCCGGCTGCTCAGGGATTCATGGTTACTGAAGATTGTGGTTGGCCATGATGATTAGTCTGGTCATCTGGGGTCACTTGCGGCACAAGCACTGAATGTTGGTCACTGGCAACGATTGGTAGCAATTGAATGAGGTCTTGGTGACCTCCACTTAGAAGGACCAAAAAACCCAGGGCCAAATGAGAGTCCGAGTTACGAGTCATTGGTGATCTGGGACTGGCACAGGATTCTTGACTGGTTTGAGACATGTCGAGTATCTTCGATTCCTTACATTCCTTCCTGGGATGATGACTCACTTTGACATACAACTTGACCCAACACCACGAAGATGAAAAGAGGGCTCAGAAATGTCTACAACCAACTAAATCAACTACCAAGTTCAAGCATGTTCAAGTCACAGACCGGCTGAAGGCCAGTTCTTTCGATGCAGCTCGAGAAATCAGTGGATGGTGTGCCATGGCCAAAGCTGCTCCAGAGGCGAGTCGACAGTTGCGTTGCCACGATTTCGCATGTTTGAAATGTTTGAAGCCAATGATTCGCTCGTTGTGCTCGTTGAATACGTTGATCTCAGTTTCCCCTAAGAGTGATGGTTTCTGAATGTTTCTGATAGTTTCTCTATGAGCAATGCCCTTTTGGGAGGGTACCACCATTGATGGATCCCATTTGGTCTCCTACAACATGGGTGACTTTGTGGCTCACCTCAGGCAAGGACCCTTTTCCCATCCTCTGTGGGCCCACAACCTGGTGACGACAGTGGTAGTTCAGGGACCACCCATCTCAAAGATATCCACATCATCCACCTGGTCGTCACCAACGGAAGGGTACCTTGGATGGAGCTGAAAGCCACGGCTTTCAGGTAGCGCCGATAGAGTATTTGGTGGTAATGCTTAGTAGCTGCCATGTTTGGTAAGGGTTGATAAGTGATAGCGAGTCATGATCAGTATTCAGGTAGTGACTGTAGGCTCCGTGATTGTTGGCAACTGGGAATGGTAAGAAATGGTTGACAAAAGTGGCCATGGACAGCCCACCCAGATGTTTCTTGTCTTACAATGATGCATTTGAGTAGCGGCCTCACACCTGGAAGGGTCAGCGTAAAGCATAGGAAAAGCACCGGAGTTTCGAAGCTCCCAGGGTGGTGCTCAGGCAATCTGTCGTCTGTGACGCCTGATGCAGCAACCTGCACCTCCCAGGACAGAAGCTTCGGCTGCGACGATGATTTCTCAGAATGGGGGTATCCCGAAAATGGTTGGTCTGATAAGTATGAATGATTCATGTTGGATGATTTAGGGCTACTTTGAGAAACACCCAAATGAGGGACGAGTCAAATTAATTCGTGCAACCATCCAGAAGAAGGGAACGGAGCCAACTGTGCAACCGAACAAGTAAGCAACCAAGCAACCTGCTTGCGCAAAATAACTGCCAAGCAAGGATATATCGGCTTACCCCATGCCTACTGTGCAGGGCTCAGGTAGGTCGAAGATCCTCGTAGGAGACCACCCTTTTTCATCCTTTTTCCATTGAAAACATGACATAGCATATATGGTTGTTTTCTCTAAATAGGGGAACCCCAGATCTTCCTTATGTTGGTCATTTATATGATTTATATGAATAAAACCACGAGTTTTAAGGGTCCCCCATGGCTTCAGAAACCACCATATTGATGGTAAACTTGTGGAATATCAGAAGACTGCTCCAACGGGGCCAGGTTGCCCCATGTCACTGCCCAGGCACCGACACTGCAGTGCGGTACAGGTATAAAGTTGGAGTGACCCAATGAACTCGAGTAAGTTGGATATGGTTGGGCTACTCGAGTTAAATATCAGAACTTGATTTATAACCTCAGTTTGACATAGTTTAACATATTTCAACATGATAACCTTAGTTTAACAACGGTTGTAACTGGTTGACATAGGTTATATCACTGGAAATCACGAGCTCAAGTGCTGGTGATTTCCTGGCGGTCATGGGGGCTGCAGGACGGCTGCCGGTCCTTCGATGAGACCTGCAGCTGCGACAGTCAGCTGAGCTGTACCGCCCTGGGTGGCACTTACCACACGCGGACCTGCCAGGACTGTGGGACTTGCCACGTGGAAGTTTTCTTAAGCCTGGGGAGATCTGCTCTGAACGATGACTATTTTAAAAGTGGTTAGTAAAGGATGGATTAGGGGTACCTCTATTTTGAGAAATCACCGTTTGATGTGTTTTTTTAGATATTTAGATTTTTTTTATGTATGTTTGCAATTTGGTATACATGTTTATCCGTAGTTTATGATAGTATATACAGTTTACAATTTGTTTGTATATGGTTTATTATCTGTATATTCTAATCCGTACGTGTATGAATTTATACGGAGGTGTATTTGTATGTATTGTATATGTATAAGGTGATCCTTTGACAACTTCTGTGACCATTTGTGAGCCATTTTGATTTGCACCAGCTCCTCAATGGCAATGCCTATTCACAATATGCATACATGTAATTGTGGATGGATACCCAGAGATTTGCATATGACATTTGAATTTATGCAAATGACCATTTATTTTTAGATATCTAGGCATATAATGCATAGATGAATAGATAACCCTGTACCCCATTTCTGGCAGGTGGCACCTCAAATGGGCATGCAACATACGGCCCCTGTCAGGGATGACCTTGTGGCGTTAGCCGCAGAGCTTGCGATAATCACAGCAAGCTGGTTAACATGGTTGACAATCACAGTCAGCAATACTTAATGATAGCCATTGCTGGTTGAGGTTGGCGAATGATGGCTAATGGTGGTTAATGATGGTTAATCATGGTTGTTCACGGCTAACGTTGGTCAAACATGGCGAACTATCGGCGATTGATTTGTTATTAGCACATATTAATTGGGGTTCTTAGCAATGATCTACAGGCGCTTATGCGTAGGGAAAAATACGGATAACGGTTGATGTTGGTTGATCGTGAGTAGTAATGCTTGATCATGCTTGATGATTGTTAATAATGGTAAATTTTGGTCAAGACTGGTTTACACCGGACAAGATTGGCTAATGATGAGCATCAGATAGGAGTCATCATAGTAGGGGGTAATAAGAGTTGATGATGACCAACAATATATAGTGAGTAATAATGTTTCGTAAGGGGTAGGAGGGTTAATAACGATAGCCGACAACACTGGTTGATCTTTGTTGTCTACGGTCATGAACGGTGACCCCAGGTCCCAAACCCAGGTTGGTTCCTTAACGCGCTGATGATACAATCTGGTTGAAATCATTGGTGCCTTCACAGTGAATTATTGTTTTTCACAACGACAGGTCTTTGGCAGTTGGTTAAGGAAGTCACTTCTGCTTAGGGAATTTTATGATTTCAAGTGGTAGAAAGGAAGGAAGCAATGTGGAAAGGAAGGAAGTAAGTAAGGAAGTAAGGAAGGAAGGAATGAAGGAAGTAAGCACGGAAGGCAGTCAGGAAGGAAGCAAGCGTAGAAAGAATGATGGAAGGAAGCAAGGATGGAAGCAAGGAAGGAAGGAAGGAAGGGGAAGGAAGCCAGGAAGGAAGAGGGAAGCCAGGAAGAAAGAAGGAAGCTAGGAAGGAAGGAAGGGGAAGGAAGGGGAAGGAAGGAAAGAATGATGGAAGGAAGGAAGGAAGGAAGGAAGGAAGGAAAGAATGGAAGGAAGGAAGCAAAGAAGGAAGGGGAAGGAAGGAAAGAATCATGGAAGGAAGCAAGGGAGGAAGGGGAAGAAACCCTAAAACCCAAGCCCCAAACCTTAAAAACATAAACCTAAGACCTTAAACTCATAAACCTAAAACCCTGAAACCATAAACTTCAAACCCTGAAAGTTTTAGGCCTTGCGGCACTTATGCACCAACACAGGTTTGCTCTAAATAGAAAGTTAGCTGGGAAAAGCGTTTGAGGCTTTTTGAAAACGTGGGCCCCAGAAGCCTGATATGAGATACCACCCTCAAAGTCCGAGGTTTTGCGCCTTGTCGACTTCCGAGAAGAAACTTGGCCAGACAGTTTTTTCCCCAAGTATATAGATTCAGCTTAACGGTATTTAATTTCAGCGCCGACCAATAAGACAATATTTGATTACTTGCAAGCGTCAAGGCCAAACATAGCTGATTTGCGTTAAGACAGCACACATCCTTTTGCGCCTTTCTCGCGTCCACCCCCTCAAGCTTGTGATAAGGATCCGCGTGCTGAAGGAGGTTCCGTTCTGCGCCTGCCCAGGCGATATCCTCAAGGAAGGGATTGCGCCATCCGATGGCTGGCAGTGGCACCTCCCCTTAGCCCATCTACCACACCATCCTCGCCAGGAGGCACCGGCTCACCGGCGCACCGGGAAACAGGAGTAACCCGGCTTTCAGTTTTTTTCGGAGATGCCTCGTTTCGTGCCCCAACCCCCAAAAGTCCAGCTGCCTCTCGCGAGAATTGGGGGCGTAGCTCTTTGCCGTCAACTGGGGCTCTTGGAGGTTCAAAGCTCCACGCCTACAGCCCTTGGAGTTGAACGGTCGCAAAAGCAGCCTTCCTGTGCTCCTGTTCGCTGGTGGCCGCGAAGATGGCGAAAGCTATTGTTGCAGCCAGGGACTTGGGAACTCATACTTGGCCATGAAAGCCTGCCGCTTTTTGTTTTCCTTCCCACAAATGGCTTCAATTCGTTCTCGGAAGGTTCATGTTTAACAGTTTCCAAATCGATTTTTCACATTTTTTGAAAGCCTGACAACACGGCAGCCCGCTCCCCAAACAAGACATCTATTCGAAACTTGAATTGAACAGGGCCATGGGACGCCTCATGTTTACGAGCAAATCAAGCATTTTTCATAAATTCCTCAAATGACTGTAATGGCGTATGCTGTCAAGATATTGGATTTATTTTTTCACCCAACGTGATGCTTTTTGTCACCTGCCTGCCAGATCTTCGAATTCACCGAGAGCGTGAATGACGCCTATGCGCGGGTGGCTTTGCTGTGCAAGCCCAGCACTCCTGTGCCATGGATAGTGGGCACGGAAGTGGTGGTTGAGGACGACAAGGTGTGGAAAGTGTGGAAAGTGTGCAAACTGCGGCAGGGCTCCCGCAACCGACGGCCAGATCGAGGTGTCTATGAAAGTCGCTCTGCCCTGGGATGTCACAAGAGGGTGACACCATTTACGGGGCCTGGCAGATTCGATTGGTGATCTCTTTGCCAGATAACATGACGGCAATCCTCAAAAGCATGATGCGCACTGAGACCGCATTGGAGAGCGGTATGCAGGTGCAATGCGGGGCCGTTAAGGTCAAGTAGAACACTTGCCGCTATATTGTTAATTCATTGGGGGCCCCGCTCTTGAATGGCAATTTCACTTGTTACTTTCAAACCGCGCCCGCAAGCAAAGTGTCAAATAGTACCGGGGGGTCCAAAACCATTGGGCCTGCCAGCATAGCCAGATGCAACATTCCTTTAGCCGGTGGGTTCTGGCCTGCCATCAAGCAATTTTCGCAGTGCCGGGATAAGAGAGCTTTTTTGACGTTGCGCGCGCATAGAAGACGAAGGCAGCCCTTGCTCACCTGCCGCCGCCGCAACCTGCTGAGCCTCCAAAAGTTTTTGGAGACTTGCATGCGTATTATTCTTTTCTTGTGAAAGGCCAAGACAAATAACCCAGCTCGTTTTAATGTTTTTGCTCACGATCAGATGCCGAGGAAAAGGACCTCCTCCGGTAGATGTGGCCGCTAACTTGCCAAGCTTTCGCTGGAGCCACGGTTCATGGGCTCATCCAAAAAAATTCTGGATGTTTGTCACATGATTTAACATTTTCTTTTGTAGCCTCCAATAATGTTGGGCGATTTTTTCCACAGCTTGTCCTTTGAACAATTTCAGGAAAAGGTCGCTCGGCCACTGGGGCCTCTGGAAAAGGTGACCGTTACATTCCAGAACCTGCTCCACTTGCAGGTGGCTTTGACGTTGCTGCAAGTAGTACGGTGCCTGCTACCACCAGTGCTGCGTTGCCTGCAGCCACCTCACCAGCTGGGCCAGTTGGAACGTCTTTGCCGGCTACGCCAGCTACTCCAGGAGAGTTTGTTTTTTGAATGTCCTTTACTCCAAGACCACTAGTTTGTTGCCATGCAATGGATTTTTGTTTCTGGTATCCATCATTTTGACCCCAGTCGAAAGAGAATGTTCACCGAAGACAGGACCGTTGAAGGGCAAGAACGCTCTTGCAGCAGCGCCGGCTGTTCCAAAGGTGTTGCGTGGTAGTGTCGCTACCGCTCCACCACCTAAGTTGATGCCCGCGAGGGCAGCTCCAGCAGCTCCAGCAGCTGCGTCAAAGACAGCCGCGCCTCCGAAGAGTGCAGGCGCTCGGGTGGTCTAAAGCTTGCGTTTTCTCGGCGTCAACATTTTTTTTGGGCGACGTAGACCCTGCCAGGAACTTGGGTGCAGTGCTGGAAGATGTGGCTTGTGGAATGCCGCCTGGGCAAGCTGACGAGTACGAGGTGTCGTGCACGGGTTGCGACAATTTTTTTGTGAAGCAGTGTTGGCAATAGTGGTGATCTTTTTGTGTTGGCGGCGACTCCGCTGGAACAGGACGTGGCCGAGGAGGCAACGGATGACCGAGATCCTGCAGGCCAGGCATGCATTTTCAATCCCAACGTAGGCCTTCTATACGCCCAGTGTTTGGCGCAAACGGTCCCCCAACTTGAGCCCAGATCGAAGGAATCCTTAGGTCTGGGTTCAAATTGGGGCCTTGCGTGGGCCAAACTGCCTCAACATAGCCCCAGATTGGCCCAACAACCCACGTCGTATTTGTAACGTGTGTTTTCATGGACGTTTGTGCCGCAGCCGTTTGTTGACGATATTGATGTTGAAAATCTTGTTGAATGTGTTTTTACAACACCTTCTGGTTTGATGCATCTTCACGTGCAGAGCTTCGGATATAGTAAGTTGTTTCCAGTCAATGATGAGCGTCCAAACGGGTTTGGCCGAATTAACTTTTTTGGCTCAATTTTTGAGCAATTTGAGCAGACAAACGTCACTTGGTGGATACATGGTTGATTGCACCGAATCATCGTAGATGACACATCGATGCCTCGCTTGTGGGAAGACCGGCCATGGCCAACGTAGCATCAACTTAGCGTGTCCCTTCCCATGAACGGCAACATCCCACCCAACCCCACCCCATCCCCAACATAGCATCAACTTGGCCTGCGCATGCGCATGAACGGTAACATTCCACATCACCCCATCCCCATCCCCAACGTAGCATCAATTTGGCGAGCGCATGCGCATGAACGGTAACATCCCACCCCGCCCCATCCCCAACATAGCGTCAACTTGGCGCGCGCGTGCGCATGAACGGTAATATCCCACCCCACCCCACCCCACCTCCAATGTATAGCGTCAACTTGGCGTGCGCATGCACATGAACGGCAACATCCCACCCCACCCCATCCCCAACGTAACATCAACTTGGCGTGCGCATGCACATGAACAGTAACATCCCGCCCCACTTCGCCCCATCCCCAAGCACATGCACATGAACGGTAACATCCCACCCCACCCCACCCCATCCCCAACGTAGCGTCAACTTGGCGAGCGGCGAGCGCATGCCCATGAACGGTAGCATCCCACCCCACCTCACCCCATCCCCACCCCAAGAGCACAGCGTTGACAAAACACTGTGGGTTTCTGTGCGCATGCAAGGTACCTCAGGCCCACAAGAGGTTTTCGAGTTCCGCGTGACTTGCGCCACTTCGGTTGCCTACGCCGGCGAAGTTGAACTGCCAGGTAGTGGCGGCTTTGATGCTACGCGCGGAGCATTGCCGCGCAAGTCAAGAACCCGAAGCCCTGGGAAATTTGTTCAGGAAAAAATGCAGGTCGGTGTACAAGCAAGTCCAACCCAAGTCATTCTCTCGTATTCAATATTTGTACATAAATCAAAATTTTGTTGCTATCGCCAGAGATGCCCCTTGTGCCAAGAAAACGTTTGCGCGAGCTGGCCGTGATCTCCTGGAGGGCCTAGTACGACTAGAACGCGGCACTCTTGCTTCAGCATACCTGAAGCTGTCGACCGGGCTGCCAACGGCTGACGACGGGAAGGCGCTATGTGAACAGGCAATGGAATCCAGCGGAATGCTCCCGGAATTTTCAAGTGGGTAGAAACCTGTTAGAACTATTCAAGTTGCCCTTGCTAATGCAAACTTACCCGTTTTTGAATAAATTGGTTTTGCCTCTTGCAACTTCCTCCCTAAGAATTTCTCGAAGAAATGCTACCAGTCGCAAGCAAAAGAATTAGCCCTGACTCCGCATCTTTTCGCCCAGGAATGGCCAGAATGAGCCCTAACAATGAAATTCATTTTCGATTGACTGAACTTAAGAGTTTATCGTTTGAAATTTCGGTCAGGAGAACCGCCTGTTTCAAGACCTCCAGGCCAGGCCAGGCAAGGGTAGGCCAGCTCAGTCTGAAAGTAGGGCAGGTTTTTGTTCCTCAGGGAACAATTACTTTAGGATTCGCTGCTGGTTTTTTCGGCGGGCGACGTCTCAACCGCCGCCGCAGCAGTTTCCAGCCCTGCGCAGGCCAGCTCCTGGAAACCTTCTTATTCCTGCAGCGCAAGGCATTCTTACATGCCAAGGGCGCAAAGAGCTTCGCCAACCTAGCCCGCCTCCTTGAACAAAATGTGGTAAATTTTTGATCCAGCCGCCAGATCAGCAGCCTCTCGGCTTTGCTCCGCTCGTCCTTGCCATAGCAAGTTAAAGAGGGCGGAGCGTGAACAACGCGTTCACTTGAGCCGAGCCGCTTGCGAGAGATCAAAATCTGAACTCGGCGGCGCGTGATCTCACGCAACATTCAACTTCTCCATCATCAATCAACTCCATTGTCTACATCGAATTACGTCTAGTGCAGTCTCACTGCTGTACAATGCCCGCCTAGATATTTCTGACCGTAACAAGCAGCCCCGAACGAGCCCATGAAGTGCTGTCAACAGCAGAGCCTGGCAGGCGGCGCGTCGCACCAAGCACAAGAAGGTCCGATTCCTTGAAATGATTGGCGTGGTGGCAGGCGCCGGGGTTCCAAAATGTTGGATTCAAACAAGTGGTTAGGGACCATCCATCACCCGTAATCAGCAACAACCACTTATGATGGTGGTTGATGATGTTATTTATCGTTTCCATATTGGGTGCGCCGCTCGCGAAGAAATGCCCCACACTATCCAATCCGTGCAACCTATCCAAGTAGTGCAAGAAGGGGTACTGCGCCTAACAAAATGTATGGGGGTGCTGGAAAGCTACCGTCTAGCATCTGGTCTGGCCATCTGGATTTGTTCGTGTGTTGGGTAAGTATTTTGAATTCGAGCGCTTCCAGCCGAGCAGCGCCCTTGAAAACAGCAACTTTGGAACTTTGCAGCCATAAACCTAAAAACAATAAATTACAGTCCTAAAGCCAAGATTCCTCGAACCATAACCTTTGAAACCTTCGACCATGAATTGTGGACCCTAAAACAATCAACCGCAAAGAAATTTCAATCCTAAAGCCGTAATTCTCGAAACCTTCAAACAAGAACCCCTCAAATCGCCAACCCTAAAACCATATACACTAAATTCCTCAAAAAGCCCGCCCCGAAGCAAAGCATTTATCTTAAAGCCATGCACCCATCAACCACATTTCTTTCAACGTCAAACCCCAAATGTGAAAGCTTTCCCTGATCCTGCAAGTGCCATGCAAACTGAAAATCAAACACAGAATCTGAAAAAACAAACAGAGGCGAAAAAAGATCCCCAACAAATTTTGCTCCCATTGCTTACAAACCCAACAATGCTAACAAACTCGAGCTGGGTATAAGCAATAGAACGATGGGACTGCTGATGATAGGGAAGAGAACAAGGAATCAAATGCCGGCTGGTCAGCATCAAAATGGTCGTGGAGATGCATGATTGCAAAATGACTTGGATCTAAAGAAAAAGATGAAAAAAACGAATCAAAAACTATCATCCAACAGGCCACAAACACATATAGACTATGCAGTTGGACAATTGACATACACACATGCATACACACATACATACAAACATACATACATACATACATACATACATACATACATACCTACATACATACATACATACAAACATACATACATACATACATACATACATACATACATAGGTACATACCTACAGACGTACATACGTACATCCGTACATGCGTACATACATTCTTACATACATACATACATACCTACATACATACATACATACATACAAACATACATACATACATACATAGGTACATACCTACAGACGTACATACGTACATCCGTACATGCGTACATACATTCATACATACATACATACATACCTACATACATACATACATACATACATACATACATACATACGTACATACATAGTTACATACTTACACAAGCAAATATATTCCCAGATGCCGATGAAGTACATGATCATTCGGCGCACATACACACACAAAAACATGCATTCATCCATGCACACATATTCATGCACACATTCACATATATGTACATGTACAATCATGTAAATGTACAGTTTGCATCATTGTGAAAATGCATGCGTGATGATACTGCGCGTTCCAGCAAATAGTGCAGATAGTGCCGGCAAATAGTGCAGATAGTAACATACAAATCGACATATTCGTAGATGTAAACATACGTATACAGAGACATGTTATGGTTGGCCTGTGGCGTCTCGGGGTCCTTTCGGACAGAGCCAGGAGGAATTGGACGGCTTGAACACCAGTGGCGCAATGGCCACGATGAAGCTGGCGCAGGTGAAGCAATGGAGTTTGGTGAATGTTATCATGGTGAAGATAGCTGGTAGGTAAATGGTTTATACTATGAAGATATTAGGTTTGATGAGAACTTGGCTCTCCAAATGTTCTTTGATTTACCAGGCAGCAAATCTGATAGATGAAACTGGTAGATAGTTGGTCAACAACTGACAAAAATCGTATGTTTCAGCACGACCGGTGGGATACCCTTCATATTTTAAATTTTAAACAATGACAGTGATTAGCTTAGTAAAGGCTATAAACATTTGGACCCTGTTGCCTGTTGGCTGGATAAGCTGTTGCCAAGCAACCTGCCAGTGCTGGGTGGCTGTTGGTTGTTGGTTGAGCCAATCGCGAAGTGCAACCTGTTGCTGGCTTGCTATCAAGCCAGCCATTGAATGTCAACCGTTCAAACCAGAAACATTGTTCCCACTGTGTGTTTCAGCCATGGGTGGCAACTTCAACTTGAAATAACGGCAACTTGTTGATGGTGATCACCTTTTGCTGGGGCGACGATCGTTGTCCGCCAGCCATTTGCGAACCTAGGTTAAGAACAGCAAAGAGGCGCAGTCACCCTAGGCCCTAAGCGTTCCCAGTTGTTAGACAAGTTCGGATATACGTTGACAGTTGATATTGGCAGAGCTAAGGTTCATGACTTTCCCTAGCCAAAGAGCCTAGGAACCACCTGAAACCAGTGTTTCCTAAGTTTCGCATGAGAAAGCAGATGTTCCATGAAGCAAGGTGAAGAATTCATGGTCTGGTGTTGACCTTGCAGCACTGAAAACTTTGGCGTCCTATCCTGTAGCATCTCCCTTATCAGGATTTCTTCCATCAACAGTGGTGATGTGATTCATTTGCATAGGCCTTCTGGAAAGGTAGCTCTACTAGAAGCCTCCATATCAGTTTATACTTATATGTGTCCGAACGGGTAAGATGGATTGATACTTATCGGTGATGATTTCTCATTACAAATCATTGTCACACATTATATCAACTATGCTTGACCATCACTTCGATGTGCATTCCCACCTAGCAGGTGGTTACTTACCATTGCTATAGGCCTTAAAACCCGCTCGATAGACTTATTTACTCGTACCACAGTTACATCAGAACACGTTCCCCGAGATTACCCTGATCCCCCAGATGATCTCGTGAAACCAGAAACAAATCTCTGCTGATGTGTAAGCTGCCACGCTGACCTGTCCCTTCCAGTTGTGGGTCGGTCAATTGGTGCCAGGCATGGGTGCCACTCCATAACTTGAGCCCATCAAGCATTTGTTGATACCATGAAGCAAGCACCGTTTGCCCCGCGACACGAAATGATGCAGCACGTGGCTGTACCAATCACCCCAAAATGGCTAGATGAAATATCTTAACAGCTAGACTAGTCAGGTTTATGGGAACCGCCAGGGCCATGACCCACAACATCCAGCGAGCACCAGTGGTGCTTCGCTGCCATAGCTTCAGGCCGCCGGCGGTTGCGATGCCTTGGGTATCGAAGGCACAAGGCTGCAGGACAAGATCCAAGAAACTGCAGCTTGGCAAATCTTCGCCCCAGGGTGGTGGCTTAGAACCAGCGATGTTTTTTCAGTCCCCAAGTGACGCTGTTCTAAGCTATGCCAAGTGAATTTTTCTAGCACCTGGGCTTAGAACCAACTTCATGTGCACAGGTGGTATTCCGATTGATCACAGTGGCTCCCAAGTCGATCATCCGCGAAACAAGCTGCCACCCTGCATCCCAGAGTGGTCCTTTCTGGTACTGGCAGACCTTGGAGGTGAATCCCAATGCAATGAGCCAATCTTAAGGGCTGGTGGTGCATGTCACCCCACATCCTTTCTGGCACAGTGATTTTGTAGTTGGAGGTTTCAATCGTCTTTTATTTATATATTTCTATTTCCCTCAATTCTTGGGATGCTTGAGTAATATTAGCACTGCTAGGCTTGAAACCACCAACCAGTTTTGAGTGGGGAGAACCACCTTTTTGGGACCCATTGTGTGTGTGATCAAACCGATGAACGAGTCGGGGAATCCCAGCCCCCTAATACCGGGTTTCACGCCATGAAGAATCAGCGGCCGTGGAGAATGACCGTTGATTACTATGTATACATATAATCAATTACTGTATGAACCATCTTCTTTTCACCGATTAATGTGATCAAAACACATTGTGTTGACCAGAGAAATCAGATCCCAGATATCAACAAAGCTGTGACGGGCGGGTGAATCACCTGAATATGAGGCGCATAGTGCTGTTGTGCAGGGAAGTAGCCCATCAGCCCATGTCTTACTTCGCAGACAAACGAGTGATGCCACACACAGGGGTGAAGCTACAGGCTTTGAAGTTGAAATCCTGGCATCAACTATGCCATTGCGGTGGGAAAAGTAGTTCCAACCAGTTGTACAGTTCTGGAGCATCCGACCAAGACAGCTTATTAACAGGTTGAACAACAGAGAATCTCAGACCATCTACCCTCTGGTGATCTAAGATAGCAATGGAAAATCCACCAGTTGTAGCTGATTTCCCAGGGTTTCCCTAGAAAAATGGTGATTTTCCATTGCTATGTTAGATCACCGGAGTGTACTGAAAAGTCACATTTTCCCATCTGACCACACTCGAAGATCAGTTCTTGGAGACGGCCCTTTGTGCAGCGGCCAGCGGTTCAACGACCCTGACGAGGCTCGTGACGAGTTGGTAGCCCAAGGTTGAGCAGAGAGGTGAGTGCTCTTTAAAGGGTCTCCCAACGCATCCCCAAGTGGGACTCCGTTCAGGTTCTTTACATATCTAAAAATTCTGAAAATAAAGATTCATATCTAATGTAAAAAACCTGAAGGACACTGGCGATGTGTACCACGCGTGTTCCGGGTCCACAATCTTCTCTGCGGCAATGCTTGTGCTGTAACCAAGGCATCGAAGTGTTGCAATACCTTCCCGTCCACCCTGTGCAAGAAAAACGCCGCTCACATGCAATTGGTGAATTGCTTGCCAAGAGCAGCCACCCAACGCAACCCACAAGCACATCCTCAAAGAAACTGTTCTGGCATTGCATTTTGTTTCATCTTTGGGACAGGAATTCGGGCACAGATTCCGAAAATATTACGTGGTTGGGTCATTTCGTGAGGATGGAGGTGCCACCAAGCCAAACATTTCATGTGTATTTTAGCAAACACCCACGAGGGCTGCAAAATGTTGACGCACGTTGACTCATCTCATGGTGCGCGGCTCGCTATT
This sequence comes from Symbiodinium kawagutii, assembly GCA_009767595.1. Taxonomy (NCBI): domain Eukaryota; class Dinophyceae; order Suessiales; family Symbiodiniaceae; genus Symbiodinium; species Symbiodinium kawagutii. Next base: position 54,164 of record VSDK01024326.1, read on the forward strand.
GACAGGTCATTCGATAATCCCTTTGCCTCCGCCAGCCTTGAAACTGACACTGACAGGGTGGCACTCCAGGTGCGAAGAGGAAGTCCTTGCAGAAGTTCCACGGAGTTTCTGGGTGAAGCATTGGTCTGGAGCTATTGCGACCTCTGGGACCTGAAACCCTCAAAGGATCTTTGCGAAGCGACACCTGGATGCCGCTCGGCCCCCGGTGGTGTTGGTGCTGGGAACGGCACCGGCAACCCCCGCTTGGACTAGGAAACAAGCAGTGAAAGCATGTGAAAGCACCATGGCTATGGAACCTTGTTGGATAAGTACTGGAGCTCCGAAACAACGAACAATGCCAACATGTTGAGGTTACACAGCAGCGCGCTATCACCACAGACAGTAGGAAGGAAGTAACCTCCCAAGGTGGGATGCCGGAGAGACCAACTATTGCTGGACTTATTCCAGCACCAGCGACCGTCGTAACGTCAATGCTGCTACTGTATACCTCTTGGGATGACTCGATGGGAGTGGAGAGTCACCTGCTGCGATGGCTTGAAGCTAATCTCGTGACAACAACCGTGGGGTGCCTTCTATCAATTTGACAGCAGAGAGACGGCATCGAACAGAGGTTGAAAATTGTTTGGTTCATAGGCAAGCAGCCGAAAACTCTTTGGCATTTGACGTCAACAGATGATTTGCCCATCCCAAAAGAGGTGATTTTCGACCAGTTGCCTGCTGCAGTTCCAAGCAGTGGACTTCTTGCTCTCGAGGTGAGTACGAGTCTGGAGCCTGCGACTGTAAGTCCGAGCCTAGGCTGAGGCCCTTTTCGGGTGCTCTCGGGGAGGTTCCGCATGGTTCCGCCATCCGAAGTTTGTGTCTCCCAGCTGTACTCGAGGAGAAGTTTCTCCACTTGTCTTGAAATCCTTGTCTCTTAAAGAAAGGTATATATACATATATATATACACATATTTATTTATTTAATTATATATATATATATATTATATTTATGTAACATATATATATATATTTATATTTATATATATATATATGTATATTTTGATTATATTCTTTATACAACATTCCAAAACAATCTAAAACAAATGCATGTGTGTGTATATATATACATACACGTATTTATATCTGTGATATCATTTTTCACATTCAAGCACGTGCTTTTTTGACGACATTGCCTGAGTATAGTGTGCATGTGTACAATAAACTAATAGATGAATATATACATGTATAAATATGTATATATATATAGATATATACATTTATATTTACACAATTACAACTCAATTGGTTTATTGCCTTGTCAGTGGGAACCCACCATGTTTTGGTATACACGCAGTAATATTAAGTAAGACTAGCATGACACCTGCGATGGTGTTGGCCCAGCAACCAGGCCAGGGGTCAACCTGCCAGCCCTTTGCCAGCCAGGAATCGGCCAAAGCATTGCGGTAAATGATGGTTAAGATTGGTCAATGTATGTAAATGTTATGTACTGTAAATGAGTCATGATTGATTATTCATTAGTGGTTTTAGAACAAAGGTTGATAATCGCTGAACTTTTTTTAAATGAAGTATTGATAGTGCTTAGTGCTTGTCAGGAATGGTTGATAGAAGTTGATACTGGCGAATTCTTGATGGGTACTAGACGACTAAAATATTGTTCCTGATTCAAAATGGCACCTTGCCCAAACTGCTTGAGGACTTGAAGAGGTTGCGAAGGATAGCATCTGTAGTGGTTAAAAGGTGGTTCAATCATGGCAAAAGGTGGATGATTCTTCGCTGATTTTGACGCACCCTAGCGCCTGCCTTGCCGAGGAAGCCTCGTGCAAGTTGCTGGGTGGGCGCTTCACCTCAAGCTCTTGCCAGGATGACCTGCAGTCGTGGCGGCTTGGCGCAGCACTGGTGGACGAACTCGTTGGCACTGTTCGGTGGATGGTTGGCTTGTGAATTTCGGTGTAAATGCAGAAATTCCCACGCAAAATTCTAATCACATTCCCATGGAATCCAAAGTTGAGAAGTTGGAACTTGCCACTTCTAGTTCTCCTATGTGTGTGATTGTGTTGATATCCAGTGTGTGTATAGGCAATGGGTTGGCTATTGGTTGGTTTAAAAGCCATGTGAGCATAGTTATCTTTACCATGACTTATGGTTGTCCCACGTCGCACGCATGTATGAACTTACCTTGGGAAATGCCTGTCGTTCTTTGCATTTTATCCTGATAAGGATAATGACCTGTTCACCAGATGTGCATAAATCATCATAAATCCAACACTTTGTTTATCCTATGATGTAGTAATCAGTTGCACAGAAGTTGCAAACATCTTTCTATGTCTATATGGGTGTGTCCCCAAACGGTGCTACCCCCAAACATCTCAGAATGATTCTGTTGGGTTGGGAAAGCAGCATGTTTTCGGCTCGGCACAGTTGAGAACGGCTGATGTGCCGGTGATGCGTCTTACTTTGCGTCATGCGACTTCTGATCTGGGAACGTGGGCATGTCGTTGGGCCTCGAGTTTCCTGGTGAATCGCTGGATTTCTGACGGTTCCAACGATGAACCAAGCGGTGGAACCGACCCAACCGGTTTCCGCGTCAGCAAGACCAACCGTGAGTTCATCCGTCATGGCATGGCATCACCTTAATGCTACGCCAAGAAATGCAGAAACTCATTTGAGCTTCGGAAGCTTTCCATACCCAGGGTCCACAGGTAGATGCATCCCGCCATTGGTGAGGTATATTTGTGCACTGACCACTGTAGACATCTGTAGACAATGAATGTTGGGATGGCAATTTGTATTCATTATGACGGAAGAAAAGACCGGTATCTCCATGGAGGTACTCTGGAAACTTGCGGGTCCAAGAATGGTGCACTCCTACATGATTGGCTTGCCTATGTATAGTGGTCTATAGGAGGGTTAGTAGGTACCACATGGTACCACAGAGACAAGCTGTTCAACGACCATGTGGGGAGGGGTGACCCCCATGGTGGCTGCGACTCGACTCTGCCAGCGAGGCACACCCGGGTGCACTATGCCGTGATGGTTGCAATCGATCGGCAGACCTGCGAAGGAGTTTCGGTTCAGTGGCTTCGCCTGTCATGTGATTCTTAGGGGGTCAAGTCTCGTGCCAACAATTGCTATGGCAGCGCCAATCACTTCACCAAGGTCTTGCAATCTCGATTTTCCTGGAATTTGTTGTATATGCACAGAACTGTATACTACTTGCTCAATGGAAACGGGAGCCGTGCTTGGTCAAATATGACTCTGGGTCAATACCCCGTACTCTAGGTTAACATTATTCAACATACCACACATATATACTAGATGGTGTGCTCCTAAAATGGTGGTACCCCCAAATCAATATTAGCCATTTGTAGCAATAATCCCATGATTTTTTTGGGGGGTTCCCTGCGATTTGGGGCGAGTTCCCGGGCTCATAAGAACCCCCAAATGATCATACTTGGCTAGATGATGTTCACCTTTGGATGGCTGCTTTCGCCCTTCCCAGATATCTCGATTGCCAGGGCTCCAATACCAACCGCTACGCTTGTTGGGTAGAGCTCCACTCTCCCGCTGGGGTGGGACATCCCCAGGATCCAGCTGCAAGGAGTTCCAGCCACCTGGTTTTGGGGCCAATGATTTCAGTGTTACCATGATATGACCACTATCAAGCATCATCGCAGTGGTTATCCACAAAGCTTGGTCATTACCAATGATGAAGTGTTATGAATCAAGATTTGACGTTCTCTACCGCACAGAATCATTGACCAGTAATCATCATCTCCATCATCTCCATCATCACCATCAAAATCATCACCATCATCACCATCATCACCATGATCACTATGATCACCATGATCACCATGATCACCATGATCATCAACATCATCACCACCATCATCATCACCATCACCTTCATCACCATCATCAACCATCACCATCACCATCACCACCATCATCATCAACCATTCATCATCCATAATAATCTTCCTCCTCATCATCACCATCCTCATCATCACCATCCTCATCATCAGCACCATCATCATAACCGGCATCATCATCATCATCATCAGCATCATCATCATCATCATCATCATCATCATCACCATCATCATCATCATCATCATCATCATCATCAGCATTACCATCATCATCAGCATTACCATCATCATCAGCATCATCATCAGCATCAACATCACAAGCCTCATCATCATCATCATCATCATCATCATCATCATCATCATCATCATCATCGTCATCGTGATTATCATCATCATCACCATCATCATCAGCATCAGCATCATCATCGTCATCATGATCATCATCGTCATCATCATCATCATCATCATCATCATCCTCATCCTCATCCTCATCATCCTCATCCTCATCATCCTCATCATCATCATTATCATCATCATCATCATCAACAATTTTGATCATCATCCTCATGATAACCATCATCATCATCATCAGCATCATCAGCATCATCATCAGTATCATCAGCATCATCATCATCATCATCATCAGCATCATCATCATCATCAGCATCATTAACATCATCAGCATCATCATCGTCATCATCATCATCATCATCATCATCATCATCATCATCATCCTCATTGTCACCATCATCATCATCATCATCATCAGCATTACCATCATCATCATCATCAGCATTACCATCATCGTCATCATTATCAGCATCATCATCATTATCAGCATCATCATCAGCATCATCATCATCATCAGCATCATCATCATCATCAATCAGCAGCATCATCACCGTCATCATCATCATCATCATCATCAGCATCATCATCATCATCATCATCAGCATCATCATCATCATCA
>VSDK01024326.1:59089-78934 GCA_009767595.1 Symbiodinium kawagutii
CATCATCATCATCATCATCATCATCATCATCATCATCAGCAGCATTACCATCATCGTCATCATTATCAGCATCATCATCATTATCAGCATCATCATCAGCATCATCATCATCAGCATCATCATCATCAATCAGCAGCATCATCACCGTCATCATCATCATCATCATCATCATCATCATCATCACCATGATCACCATGATCACCATGATAATCATCATCATCATCATTATCATCATCATCATGATCAACAATTTTGGTCATCATCCTCATGATAACCATCATCATCATCAGCATCATCAGCATCATCATCATCATCACCATCATCATCGTCATCGTGATTATCATCATCATCACCATCATCATCGTCATCGTGATTATCATCATCATCACCATCATCATCAATCAGCAGCATCATCACCGTCATCAGCATCATCGTCATCATCATCATCATCATCATCATCATCATCATCCTCATCCTCATCCTCCTCATCCTCATCCTCATCATCCTCATCATCCTCATTATCATCATCATCATCAACAATTTTGATCATCATCCTCATGATAACCATCATCATCATCATCAGCATCATCAGCATCATCATCAGTATCATCAGCATCATCATCATCATCATCATCATCATCATCAAAATTCATCATGATCAACAATTTTGATCATCATCATTATCATCAGCATCATCATCATCACTATCACCATCACCATCACCATCACCATCATTCCATGCTACGCGTTTTGAGGTGGGGATCTCTCCGTGACGCTGTGGATTGGATGGGGCCTAGCTGTTGCGCTTCCGGCAAGTCCCTGTGTGAGGCGGGTTCGGCAGCATGAGCTGCTCCACCATAGATCCATGGTATATTTACCAACGGATCGGCCATCAACCATGCTTTGGGATCATTACTATTCAACTGACCGTTCATCCATTCTATTGTGACTTATGATTCACCACATTTACTTATGTTGAACCATTTGCTACCATTATTCTTTCCATCATTATATAATCAATCACCACTAATTAATCCACCACCATCCATTAATTTTACTACCATCCATTCATCACCACTCGAAATCACCCTGGTCATAGCCCATTCTTGTTGCCAACTCACGGCCTCGGCGCGCCCAGGAGTTGGATGGCTTCAGCTCGAGCCGTCCCACAGCGCAGGGAATGATCTGATCGCACCGAAGACCAAATGACTGGTGGTGGTGGTCGTCGCAGGTCGTAGCCATCATGAAGTACTAGCCATCAACCATCCCATTTTCATGAAATGGTAGCATTTAGTAAAAGCAGTGATTAGTAGTTAATAGTTAGTTGTTGTTGGTGGTGGCAGCAGTGAAGGAATAGCGGTAGTAGAAATAGTAGTAATAGTGGAGGTGGTGGTGGTGGCAGTGGCAGTGGTGGTGGTAGTTGTGGTAGTTGTGGTAGTTGTGGTAGTGGTGGTTGGTTGTGGTGGTGGTGGTAGTAGTAGTAGTAGTAGTAGTAGTAGTAGTAGTAATAGAAGTAGTAGTAGTACTAGTAGTAGAAGTAGTAGTAGTACTAGTAGTAGAAGTAGTAGTAGTACTAGTAGTAGAAGTAGTAGTAGTACTAGTAGTAGAAGTAGTAGTAGTACTAGTAGTAGAAGTAGTAGTAGTACTAGTAGTAGAAGTAGTAGTAGTACTAGTAGTAGAAGTAGTAGTAGTACTAGTAGTAGAAGTAGTAGTAGTACTAGTAGTAGAAGTAGTAGTAGTACTAGTAGTAGAAGTAGTAGTAGTAGTAGAAGTAGTGGTAAGCAGCTAGCAGCAAGAGCAGGAGCAGGAGCGGTAGTAGCAGCAGCAGTTGATGTAAGAGTGGCAGAAGCAATAGTCCACTAGTACTGACAATTTGTAAGCAATATAATCAATTTAGCGGAGGCCCTTCTTTTTGCTATTGCTCTGGTGTCTTACTTTGTCGGCTGCTGCAAATACTTGTTGCTGATTGAATTCCGGTATTGACTTAGCTAAAGCATCCTAAAGCAACAATGATTCTGGGACAAAGGTGATTAAAGCTTGCTACAGATGTTTTGTGGATATATCCAGATGTGACTGTTGACTATCATAGATTGATAGGCAGGTCAGGCAATTATTGAAATCACCAACAAACCATAGACATATCCATGCTATAGTCGCGGGCATGCGGTGCAGCCACTGAAATGCAGCAAAATCACCATTCCCGATTGGCACCCAATCTAGACATAGTGGATTATAAATTGCTATGTCGCACTACGAGAGAGGGTATTCGTTACACTGTTTATGAAGGCCATTGACCAATAAGTACAGTCAGGATTGCATCCAGATGCCGCACTTCTCACGACACAATGGATGGTGGCACATTGAAGGTTGCGGCATGTTTCAGACGGTGGCCGTCTTGCATAATAGGATAAGCCATAAGGAAAATTTGCCTAGTTGGTGGTTCCCGGATCTCGCTGGACACCACGGCATTTGTGTGCTGCTCAGTCTCCAGCTAGGGCTGTCCATTGTGGGGGAGTCCCCAAGTGATGATTCCTTCACCTGAGAATTGTAAAACGACTCTCGCAGGTGGCACCCAAGACATCCCAAGATCATGGACAACCTTAGCTTCGAGCATCCATAGTAGCTCCAGGTTGCATTTTCCACAGCACAAGCAGCTGAATCTGGAGCCGAGCGCTGCTAAAACTGGAATGTGCAGCGGGGCAGAAAGCGGCTAAATATGGAATGGCAGCTAGAAATCACCAAAGAGATGACTTCTCGGCAGGCATTCAACTGAAAGTGGAAAATCCACCAGGTGACTTACACAAAATGGTTGATGGGAACACTTGAGGATGGAAGCACCGCCACACTGGTCCGTACTTGGTGATTATGCTGTTGAATTCTATCAGCAGTGGCAATGCTTCCGTGGGTCTATCGCTAGTATCATTGTCCGAAGCAAACAAAACTAATAGTCAATATCAACCACTAGTAATCTCAGGCGACCCAACTTGTATGATTTTGTTATTTGTGGTAATTACTATTGGATTACTTGATTAATCTGATAGAATCAAAATCAGAGTAAACAAGTAAGCTATTAGCAATCATGATCATGATTACAACCATCAATAACTATAAGGGAATCAAAGGAATCAACAAACTAATCAATAACTATTACAAGGAATGATTACAATATATCTCAGTTGCTCCGCCTAATTACTAGTCAATAGTTAGTAATCATTCCTTGTACTAATAAATCAATTACTAATTACTAGTTGATTAATACTGATTGATAGTATTTGCTAATCATTAGTTACTAATCAATTAATAGTCAATGATTAGTACCTGTAATCATTCTCCTTGCCCATCGGTGGCCAGGCACAGCTGTCAGACCAGCAACTGGACGACGTGAAACGTACAGTCGCTCGGATCCCTCGGATCCCGCAGATCCCCGAAGAAATGGCGCGGTCAATAGCTTAACCATCAATAGTTGATAAGGATTGATAATAGTTAATTCATAACAAACAATAGTAGATGATAATGGTTGGTGAGGGTTGACAATGATCAATGAAAGGGAATAGAATCGCTAGCAACCAACAATAATATGGGAACAATAACCAACAGTGCTTATTAGCCATCAATGATGGGGAGTAGAACCCACATGGGGTAACAAGAATGATTATCAATGATTAATCGTGGTCAGGAATCAATAGTGGATAATAGTAGTCAATCATGATTAACTATGGGGGATAACTACCAATGATAGTTGGAATACAATTGGTTGATGCTGGTACACCAGGGCTACAGTGTGAACTGACCAGCCAGTCATGATGAAAGCTGTTTTCTACGCGCGGTGAAAATGAAGAGGTTCCACAGATCTGCAGGCGATGATGCCAATCTGTGGCTGCAATTACTTCGCAGTTTTCGAGAGTTTTGATGGCTCGTTGGGATAAGTTTATCGGGCACCACATGAGTACCACTTTGTGATGGGCTCCCGGGTGAACCAAAAGATGATGTGATGATCAATAGCATTAGCATCTTACACCAGTTGTAACTCGCACAACCATCTTTCAATATTGTTCACGTCATACCAGGTAAAATCATTTCATGTTAGCACATCAATATACATAAATCATCAAGAGCTAGACCAGGTCGAAACCTGGTCGCATATTAGGATGTCCAGCGAATCCCGACTGTGGCAGCGCCATCTGCCGTGCCTGTCTCTGTCTAGGCTATCCCCGAGACAGGTTGATCCTTTGCGGATTCTGAACTGAATGGTTTTCTCGAGGATGATTATCCTAGGATAATCAATACAAATCATAGGAATCAATGAACTGATTTGGTTTCCAGAGGATTGTCAAGACATTTTGCATTATACAGTCAGTGCAATTGTCGCAGTAGTTCTATTTGCATATCTGCACCAATGCACTTTTTATAACATTGGAGTGGATACAGTATATATATACACTCAATGGTTGTCCAAGATGTCTAGCCGAAAAAGATTTCAACTGTAGATCCCTTCCATTCTCGAAACGGCTGTGCTGTTGGATTGCCGGAGTATCATGATAGGTTTACAGCTCACAGCCGCACAGCGCTGTTCTTTTTTCAAATTGTTTTTTCCTTGCCCTCATTAGGCTGTGGGTCAAAACCCTGTACCCCTGGTTCCCATCATTAACCATTGTTTTCCCTGTTATTGTTGCTTAATATTGATGGTTAACTGCTTGACCCATACCCATTAAGGTGTTTTTCTATGCTTTTCCATTGGGGTCAACAACTAATTCCTTGCCCTCGTGACACAGCTTGACCTTCCCTGGACCGGACCGATGTGTTCAGATTCTCTCAAGGCCTGGGGCCAGAAACAGAGCCAGTTGCAAGGACTGCCATGGCTCCATTGTCACAACTTGTGGTTGATCATGAGCTCCTGGCTGTCGTTCTAGCCACCATTTGTTTGACTATGTATCCATGAATGCATCACTTCTATTCCCCTCCCCTTGACTTATCAACTTCACCCCTGGCTCCTGGCCGTTGACCAATGGGTCCCCCTTGAGTCGTGCATTGATTTTCAGGTCTTTGCACGTTTTCCGGGCAGAATCTTCAACATCCGCGAAGTCTCAGAAAACCTGCGAACGCAGCTGGCCGAGTTGTGCCTTGGCGGCAGGGACTTGGATCGCCACAGATTTCCAACAGGCACATGGTGTAAGACCATATGACTTGGCAATATACATCTGTTGGCTATATAGACATCTTATATCTTGCTGGTGTAACAAGCATGGTGTAAGACTAAGATATATACATCTGTTGGTGATGACCAGCCGATTTTCTTATTCTAATCATTGACCATCTCAAGGCACAAAGCATCACCAATGTGGGAAATCCACAATTTTGGGGCATCATGGCCTGGGATCTATGTCCGGAAGGTAGAAACAGCTGGCTGTTTTCTCATCATCATCATCATCATCATCATCATCATCATCATCATCATCATCATCATCATCATCATCATCGTCCGCATGAAACATTGTACAAAATGCCCTATTCTTGGTTATGATTCTCAAACTTGGTCATCGTCATGATCATCATCAACGTCATTATCATGATGTCATCTATGAAGTCCGGAGAATGATGAAGAATGCAAGCATCAACCGCAGTCCAAGAAGGATTTTCCAGCGCCAAGTGTTTTTTTTGCGGCTCGTGTAAGCCTCGCACTTCAGTTCTCAACAGTGAGATGTTTCTCTGTGTCTCTTGATCAACACCATTCATCAATCACTATCAATCACCATGAATCACCCTTAGTCACCCTTGTTGATCATCATTACAGTAATCATCATTCATGGTTGCTCAAATTTTTTTCAACCATCCCATGTTCACCCGCCGTAGCTATTGGTTTGCGACTGCTAACCTGGTAATCTGGGGGCTTCCAACCAAGGTCTCCGGAGAAGATCGATTGCTTCCGCCAACAGAAGGGCCACCGAAACCGAGGGCGTTCGCTGGGCGGTGGCTTGGACCCGCCGACGACATGGACGAAGCAACCGTCGTGGGGGGATATGGCTATGGGTCAATGTTGACCAAGCAATGATGGACGATAATAACCAAGCAATATACAATAAGGAAAACAATGGTTAATGTTAGTAAAACACTTGCAGTTTGATGCTTCGACGATGATCGACTGAACTATTTCCGTCTTAGATCGTGATGGGATCAGCTGTTTGCCAATCAACAGTAGTGTAATGCCAACCAACCAAGAGTATATAGATGCTTTGTTTCACGTTTATTTCCATCTCAGCTATGATGAATCGACCACCAAGTTTTTTTGTGTGCAAAAACCGTGCCGCGGCATATGATTGATCCGCTGTAAAGACACGCAAAAACAAGTTCTTGCAAGACTTTCCCTTTGGCAATCCAACATAGCAATTGAAAATCCATTGATTGTAGATCATTTACCAATTATTGGGAACGGCAATTTTCCATTGCCATCTTTGATTACCCGAGCATGAACTATGCTGTTCAGAAAAGGCAGGCCAATGTCAACAGACTTCTTCGCCCGGAATCTGCAGGTTATGGCTTTTTGGTCTTCCGTAGCATGGCTGACGCCGAAGCAGCTCTGAAGAAACAGATGTACATCGATGGGCAGTTGGTCGAGATGCAGCCGTATTTGCCCCCAAGGAGACTCTGAACGATGTTGTTTTTCCCGCGGCAGAGGGCACAGCTTGACTGCTTGAAAGGCGCCTGAGTGATCAAGCTCAGTCACCTTGCACTTTGAAGGACACACATCTGATATTGGGATAAAGTGGTACGGTACCATGTAAACAATCAATAATTTTGGATATAAGCAGATGTTGTTCCCCTCAAATCAGTGCTAGTGTCGTAGAAACTATTGGCTGGAAGGGTAGAAAGAGAAGGCTTGCCATCATCAGACATGTGGTTCTCCATTGCCCAAGAGCCGGGATGAGGAGAGGAGTTGGGCCAACCACAAACTGTTTCCTACAATAGCGGTGAACACCCCAAATCCACTAAACACGTTTAAGATCATTCAAGCACAATCTTATTCAAATTAAGGCAGTGATTTGCGTATACAAAATCTCCTACGAACACCCATGAATATCTGCGTCTATCCAAAGCAGGATGTCGGTTTGGTGAGGTAGCTGATGTGGCCTGGATTCTTGGCGCATCTGCGGTTGTCTTCACATGCAGTCTGCCATTGCAACCGCGGATGATCGGAAGTGATGATCGTAAAGGGTCGTTGAATACGAGGATGACATAACCATGACATTCTCTCATTGACCATAAAATTCTCATCATTATGCTTAATTATGTGCCATAGGGGTGATGAAAGCCTCGATTCATCGTGATCAAAATCAGAGGAGAACAGGGGGTTTTTGCTTGTGTATGGCTTGATCAACAGCCACAGTTCCATACCTGCAGGCCCCAAGATCATGTTTCTTGCGGTATCTTGAAACCAGAAAGTCTGACTAAGGTGAGCACACATTTGGAGAGTGTTTCAATCCAGTCCAAGCTGCCCATTCTGTCGGAGGTGGTCTTTGGCTAGCAGCCAGCACAGTAGGACCTTTGAAAGCACCAGCCATCATTTCGAATGGCCACCGTGGTGGTTTATTCAATCTTTGAATCTCATGCTTTGGGCTCCAGGCATGTTGCATGCGTCGAACACGTGGGACTCCCTGTACAGAACTCCCACCTTGATACCTTGCAGCTCAATGGCCAAAGAAGGTGGTCCGGCATGAACGGCACGGTTGCTGACAAGTACGCTCCCGTCTTTTCACTGTAGACGCTACGTATATAAATAGTAGATAGTATGCTCGTGTAAAGTCGGACACATACAAATCTATGTGTACAATTTGGAGAATGGAATAATCAATGGCTGCAGTGGAAGTAGTTTTGTCAATGAGTGGCTTCTATGGCAAGGGTTAGCATGGTTATTAATGCACATGTGGGTGTTTCTCAAAATAGGGGACCCCCAAATCATCCATTAATAATCACTTTTAATAATAAACCCAGCATTTTTTGGGCTCCCTATTTTGAGAAAACACCATGTGGGCAACCACTATTGCACCCATAACATCAGAGGCCGTGGCCTCTAGCACTGCAACTCGCGAGTCCGTGCCGGACGTTGCACCGCAACCTGAGCAGAGGTGCTAGATGAACTTGCGCAAAAAGCATCCATTTCCCCCATCTCCGTGCTGGTCATATGGGTTAGGAATGGTACAGTGGTTGATCATGGTTTATGATGGTTACTAACGGTCATGGTAATGGTTGATACTGTAATGGTTAGTAATGGTTGAGACTGGTTAGTAGTGGTTGATCATGGTCTATAACAGCAGTTTTCATAGTATTTATTTCTGGTTGATAATAGTAACTATTACCAACTAATGAGGTTAATGAGGTTGGTTAAATGTTTAGTGAACCATCTATATAATACAATTGGACAAACCAACTATTCTCAATCTATAACCAACTAATGATTGAGAATGCTTGTTGGTTAAATGATAAATGGTTGACCATGTATCCCAATGGGTGGGGTTTGTGAGGATGGGAGGCTGTCAACTGGCGGCTGGGGCAGGGTGGGGTTGGGGGGGGGGGGTTGGGCCTTGCCCATTTGCTGGCTGGAACACAGAAAGAAGCATGCCAATACAATCAGAAAAAGATGCATCAACCCGCATTTGACACAGAACTTACATGTGGCAATTATTCGCCCTGTGATCTTTCGCATCCTAGTGATGTAACTCATCTTTGATGCTAGCCTCTGTCTCTTGAGCAGCTGGTCGTTTTATTTCTCGCAATTGGATCCTTGAGCCGTCAAAGATTGGAAGCTGTCAAAAATCCGAATGAAAGGTAATAAATTGTCATAAATTGTCACTATAATTACTGTCGTCTACCGTGACCTATGATTGCGAACCAGCATCTGGCTAGACATTGTTGGGATTGTATGGGACTATCATGGAGGAAGGGGCTATGAGCTGCTCAGGCAATCAGTTTTGACTTATTTGTTTGGCATTTTCAGTGTGATTACTGACCGCTCGCTCAAATGCAGCATGGTGCCTGGGTGTACTGCAAAATATGCTGTACATAATTGAATGTAGTCCAGCAATTCCCTTGCTTGATGATTAAGTGCTATGATCTGGCATATACATGATCATTGTAGGCACCAGGAACGAGCAAACATGTAATTGGACGGGTTGCGACATTGTTTGGTGGCTCAAGCGAGCAAATGTCGACAGAACTGGCTGTTGATTGATTGGTTGGAGCATTTTGTATGGGGATGCCGAGACTGTTTTTTAAAGACAGACATGATGCTGAAGTATCTCATCAAAAAAGACCCTGTCCCAGGTGACATTGATTGTGTACTCCATTCATCGGTGCTGCACAGACCGCCAAGGCTGGTCAACATGGCCTTGGTCGTATGGATTGTTTGGCTCTACCAGCGGAGGCGTGGCAGCGATCTTGATCGGCAGTGTAGGGTTCAGCTTGGACAGGTGGAAAACGCAAGGGCTTCAAATCCAACCAGTAGAAGGGCAACCAACCAGTTGAGGGGTACCACTAAGGAAACCCTGATTGGCACACCCCTTAAGGGGTACCCCATTTGAGGGATACCACTAAGGAAAGCACTAAGGAAACTCCCATGGCATGGGAGAATTCTTGTTTCCCTGATTGATTTTTGTCAAACATAGGTGTTTGCGATTGCAATGCCTAGAATTTTGGTTGGGCTTTGTTGTTGCTGTGCCAGAAGCTTTGCGCTGGCACCTTCAATATAGCTGCGCACTTCTGAGCTACGAGCAATACTACACATAGGTCAAACAACTCGATTTATCTCCCAGTAATTTCACATTGTCATGACACTTCAACGCAGGTCATTTGTAGATGATGCATTGATGGAAACCGGAAAGCATGCACATTGGATGCAATGGTTTGCAAATCAAGTCAAGAACTTGTGGTCGGAGAAACAACTTGAACCCTACAACCGCGAATAAAGAACTCAACGGAAAAGGAAGCGTTTGGAGGGTGGCCGATTCTGGTTATGAGTTGGTTGATGAAGCATTGAAGCATAGATGTGGCCTGCTTATGGAAAGCCAGTTTGCCAGCAGTTGGGGGTCCGACAGCTAGCAAAGACCATGGTGGTCCCAAAAGTCAGGCCATGCTGTTGAACTTGGGAGTTTCCAGCTGTTCCCTCAAGATCCCTGAAGTGGTTGCTGTGGGGAATGCTGATAACGTGCACATAGTGGCCACGAGATAAGCTACAAGCAGAGGAGACTTGTCACCAAAAGAAGGTGTCTTTTGTTGGGGGGTGTTGAAGAGCAATCAAACAGTTCTTTGTTGTGAAGCGGTGTGTATGTGTTCGATATTGTGCAATCGTAGGAAGTACTTGCAATAGGTTCTCCAGAGTTTCTGAGTCCAGCAGACAATGCGTTTCTTGTAGATCATGAAGCCAGCGGTGCAACAAGCCAAAGAAAGATGTAGACATATATCTTACACAACTGGGCACGACCACGCAGAGGCATCCAATCCGTCCAATCGGATGGGCCGGTTTACTGGACACAATCAGCTATTGAGCTGGTCAAAACAGTTGTTTCTCGGCTAATGGACCTCCCGTTAAGCATGAGTGTCCATGATCCGCATGGGTTCTTTTCCTATGGTTGACCATGATAAACCATTAGTTAAACATCATACAGTCAATGATTTGGTTATGGAATGCTAGGGAAACCCCCTCACAAATGCCGTTGTATATGGTAAGTTAATGGTTGATTATGATTCATCGATGCTTAGTCATGGTTATTAAACATTGCAATCATCCAGAGATAGAATATCAGAACCACCAACGGTTGAAATACAACCGCTATTGTGAACTTCACTGAATCAGATTACAACCACTCAAAAAGAAAGATGTTGATTGCCCTAAAGTACTATCATACCCTTCAGCACTATCAGATACCGTCAATCATATCATCTATACCACATTTCTCTTGATCATGTAGTATTGTTGATCAGTCAATAGATAGATGATACATGATGATACCACTCTCATTGCTGCTGCGATTGCCAAACCAGTATTATGGTATTGCGATAGTTCTACTACTTTATATGATAAGATAAGACTAGGCACTATCATTACTATTCCGATACCACTATCATTACAATGATAATGAATTTTGATAGATGCTTCTAATCGTTGCCATGGGATAGCCAGGAGTAATACCAGCAGCTTCCGCGACTCTGACAAGCAGGTGCCGGTACCCAGGTGAGCCACGAATACCAAAGTGTGGGTCATGCAATTTCTGGGGCTTAATCCTGGTTGATGTTGCTTAATGGAGGTTATTCATGGGTCTACCGTGTTTAATTGTAGTTCACGGGTGATTCTTGGAGGGGATACTAATCGACAATAGCCAAATATTTTTGAAAATCTTCGGATGATGAACTTATCTATATTTATTTGCTTATTGATAGTTTATTTTGTTCTCAGGCATAACCTACTGGCAAAAGGCGATTCACCAACCACAACGTAGTAGGTCAGGATCTTGGGAAAAGACTTTGATGTGTCATGGCCAGCGTAGCGTGCCTTGCAGGAACATGGCCATGTCCAATAGGCAAATTATTGTAATTTGGAAAACCAATATATCCGAGGATTCTATGCCTTATGTTGCCATCCTCCATTGTATGTATTTGTAGGGGAAGGCTTCTCATGTGTACGTGTCACATACATGAAGTAACATACAACAAAAACATACATATCTGATATCTATCTATCTTATCTTATCTCATCGTATCATATCTTATCATATCTTATCTTATCTTATCGTATCTTATCTTATCTTATCTTATCTTATCCGATCCTGTGGTATCGTATCTTATCTTATCTTATCTTATCCGATCCTGTGGTCTTGTATCTTATCTTATCTTATCTTATCCGATCCTGTGGTATCGTATCTTATCTTATCTTATCTTATCCGATCCTGTGGCGCCGTATCTTATCTTATGTGATCTTATCCGATCTGATCTGATCTGATCTATCTGTCTACATATCCCGTTCATATATATATATACATACATATAGCATAGACATGTATTTGAATATGCACATGTATATATGCTCACGAACATACGTGTGCCTAGTCTAGCAACTACACATGTCACATTGTTGCACCATAGAATCATATGACATGGCGAGGAAGGTGCTCTTCGTGATGGGGAGGCTTCGGGTGATTGTTGTTTGGTCAAAGTCTTGGTCTACGAGCAGTTTCAGGCAAGCTGGAAGAAATCGGAAGAAAGACTAGAAGTCTCAAACAGTCTGAAGTAGTCTGAAGTAGTCTGAAGTAGTCTGAAATAGTCTGAAGAAGTCTGAAGAAGTTGCCGTTTTGGGAGCCATCCGGTGGTGGGGTCAACCAGCTGGCCATGAAGCTGTTGGGTCTCCCGGTGGCCCAGCCTCCAGGCCATCTTCTCCTTGTTGCGTCAGCAGATGGAGGCCAGATCCGAGCAACCCACCTGAGGATCCGTCGATCCGTCAGATCATGCCCCCTGTAACCTGATCCTATGTGGCCAAGTTCCTACGACGTTTCTTGTAATTCCTCGCAACATCTTGCAACAACCAGTGTGTTTGACCAGTTTGTGGGCCCTTGCAAGTAAAGAGGATGAGCATCCATACATACATTTAGATGTGCATCCTTAGGCATACATATTTACACACATGCGCGCATAGAAACACGCAAACATATACATGCATATACAGCACATACATAAACATGTGTTACACAAATGAATATACTATGCCCATGTCTACATATGAATATGCACAACAAGTGGTACTTGTGGACATGGAAAGATGGTACTCCTGGATTCCCGAACACTTTCCCCTGTCACGGGGTGGCTCGATCCTTGGCTGCTGCCTTCCGCAGCCCTCCCCAGCGACAGGAAGAAAGTGGAACCCTGGCCACCGACAGTCGCTTGAAAGAAGACTTGAGGCGCGCTGGGCGTAGTGTTGTCCACATCCAGGGGCTGATTTTTTTGTCAAAAGTGGTTGGCTGGTTGAGTTGGTTGGTTGGTTGGCTGGCTAGGTGGCTGGGTGGATGGCTGGCTTGTTCGTTGGTTGGTTTTGCAAGAAGTTCTTGGTTACTTTTGTTGGTTGTAGCTTCCGCTTTGCCATCCATTCGTTGCATTGAGTTGCAAATTTCTACTTTTTGGTCGCTTATTGCTTGATAGTTCCTTGCTTATTGTCCACCAATATCAGTTGCGACTCGGAGCGCCAAATCCGCGGCGACACCACTCCAAGTTTGGTGGCTCTCTGATGCCTTGTGGTGCCCAATTCTCTCAAGTTCCAAATCGTACCTGGCCGAGCGCTTGATCAAGCAATTTAGCGGTCGCGATTTTTGCAAAGTGCGAAGTTCGTAGTAAAGCGTTTGATTATGCCAGCAAGTATCGCCACCATGGGTCAGTGAAGGTCAGTACTGCGGAAGGGGTGGCCGCGATAGCCACAGTCTTGCTGAGAACATCCCAACACGCCAGCCATCGCTGGTGGGCGTCCATTATCCATTGAAGTGGGCGTACATTATCCATGGAGAAGCTGTACCGCTGCTTCAAAGGTGTGTCAACAATGTTCATAGCCACTGCTTGAACCCTGAAAAACGGCTGATGTGCCATTAAAGCGGGATATTGGTCATGGAATCCATATGCAATGATGGACTGTTAGATGTAACCATTTGTTTTGCTTTCAGTTCTTGAATCCATATTCTTTGATTGGTTATGGTCCCCTGATTGTTGCTGTTTTGCTGTCGCATTAAGTGGAATTGTCCTCAAGGGGCGTGCTGGAAAAGAAGGATTCTCCTACTGACAATCATTCATTGAGATTATTGGAGGCATTGCCATTCATGGGCAGTTGCAAGTGAGAAGTACCACTTGCATCCACTTGCAACCAATGGGCTGCTTGTATTGGGGATAAACCGATGAACCTGTAAGATTCGGCAGTGCTTTTACCAGTTCTCGAACTATTTTGCTACCGGGCTTCTGACACTCAACTACCTTGCTGTTCTGATTTAGCGTTATTTATCAACTATGACCAATTTTGCCAGGACTGATGACTGTGATGAATTGCTATATTCCATTATATTCCCAAGCCTTGTTCATGCTCATTCTCACATTCGAGAACGAGTACTATTAGATTAATTAATCATAAGATATGTCCTTGATCATCATGAATCATGAGCCATGATTCGAAACTCTTCGCCATCGTTCACTCATTACCAATGATACTGACCATTATTATCCATTACTATATCTGCCCGATATTGCTGGATGACTCAACTTTAACCATTGTTACCGATTATGAATTGTTTACCATTAATTACCCATGGTTTCTCAAACCATGAACTAGCCATTCTTAAGAATTATGAATTGACATTGATTCGCCATTCCCAACGTCATCATTAGTAGAATTGTTTGACCATTGTTATTGTCGGTTCTTCCTCCCTATTACCCACCATTGTTAACCAAATTTTGAACCATCATATTAACCATGATTAACCAAATTTATGAATCGTTGTCAAGTATTCCCAACAATCAATCATTGGGAATCGGCCATTCTTAGCCATTCTTAGTCATTAGTATTCCCCACAATTTCTTAATCATTAGCCATTCTTAGCGCTTCCTATCGTTTATACTTGCAGGCAACAAGCCTTGAAGATCGTGGACATTGACTCGCGCTTGCAGGACATCCGCAAGGGCACCCTGCCGGTTGTGCTGCCATGGTTGGTGCTTCAGAGTGGTGACCAGATTGGTTCATCATGGTTGACAACGGTTGATGATACCATATGCAATAAACAACAGCACCGGGATTTTTATTTTGTTGGTCAATAATGATTGTGAATGGTTAACATCGGCTAGTACTGTTGTCATGATGGCATATCATGGTTGATAGTGGCAAAATTTCAACTCAGAGTGATTAATGGGAAAATCTTGCTGATGTCGGCGATTGTAAGCTGAAGGCTGGACTTTGACAAGAACAAAGGATTATCACATATTTTGGAGACTTTATTGAAGCAATCTCCGATTTAATGTGTCTGATATCTCCACCAGGCTAAGACGCTTGTGTGTCTTGAGCATGGCGACGGTACTCAGCAGAGCGGTGGCGCTGGTTGGGTGGTCGGTTGGTTGTAACAAGAGGCTGTATTGGTAGCATACAGGGGATGTGGTCATGGTGCCCTATTCCTTGCACGAGATTTTTATGCGATCAAGGATTTACATGCAACCACCCAAGCCAGAAGCTCACCCCTTTGTGTTGGCAAGATTCCGGTCACGTTGGGTGGGATAACCATTGGATAACTGACATAACTATACATAGCTAAGAGTTTTGAACATTAGTACTGTACCTCTGAGAATCTCTGACATGTGTTGGATACAGTCCGGATTGGGCTCGTTTCTGCCAGGTATGTAGGGAATCACTGAGTCCGATTTGAACATTGCTCACGCAGAGAAGCTGACGCAAGCGCCAGGATGATCTTGTCATCGCGGAGCCAAGTCAGCAGGGACCACTGCAGCCAATGCCTCGGGGGTGATGCTTCAGGGGAGTTCTTTTTTCGTTGTTTGTTGCTGTTGGTGTTTATTGTTTCAGTGGTCTCTGCTGTTGTTGCTCTTCTTGTTGTTGCTGTTGGTGATGGTGGTCGTGGTGGTCTTGTTGTTGCTGTGGTTGTGGTGGTTTTCATCCCAGTGTGGTTCTCGCCATTCTTGCTGTTGTGGACCCAGTTTCCGGAGACTAAACTTCCTGAAGACAGCATGTAAACATGTTGGGCCTTGTCATCACCTTGAAACTCTCATCAACAGCTCTATATTCACAATTGATAATTGTAATACAGTAATTGTAAACTGATGTAAATTGTAAACACAGTATATAATTACGTTTTGATATACGCAATATATATATATATACATATATCAAGATACATTGCTGTTCTACAATGTCGCACGCTAATTATTATTGTTGTTCGGTCCGTCTTGCGATTTCTCGCCGTTATGCGGAGATCACTGATCAATGTTTTGAACGGAATCTCTCATCAGTGATGGTCGCACCATGCTACACCCTCAAATGCTATGCCAGCTGTGCGAAATCCGAATTCAGCCAAGATAGATGGGAAGTTTGATGTCTCTCGCCAACCAAGTACATCCCGTTCATTGATTTCCCCATGATTTTCCATGATCCCATTCATTCCTTGCTGTAGAAAGAGCCGACTTGGCGAAGGTTTGCATCCCGAGATGGTGGAAACATGTGGAAACGCTCCACGGACCTCCCAGCTGCCGCTCCTAGGCAGCTGCAGCAAAACCTGTCCGACGTCATGCAGCAGGTGCCAAGAATGGTCAGGGGGATAACAACCATCATGGGGTATCATGGCGTTACTGATGCTTGATGATGCTTAATGATGCTGAATGATGGCTTAGGGAATGCTGGTAAGTTCATTACTAACCATGCTTAATGGTGGTAAGTGCTGGTAAATTGATTAGTAAGGCTGTTAGAGAGGAGATGGTCTTATATCATCTATCTATTGGCAGTAAGTATGAACACGACAAGTGCTTGATCCTAATGATGTGGAGATCATATAAGATTCTAAAGATCTATAAGCCAGATTCTATTTTCAGTATGGGCCACATGCAGGGTCATCTAATCCATGATAGTCAACCAAGTAATCATAATTCACTGGGGGTTTCTCAAAATAGGGGTACCCCCAAATCATCCAATATTAGCCATTTGGAGAAATAAACCAACCCATTTTGGGGTCCCCCATTTTAAAAACTCCCCTTTGTTTATATAGGGTTTCTCTAGATTCGATCTATGCGAGGCTGGCAGCGCATCACTCGATGGGTGGTATCCTTTTTTGAGAGCAATGGTGGCCACTGGGAGTTGATGAATCCTGGACACAGAACTACATGGTCTACATGGATTTATAAAGACATTCATGGAATACCAAGCATCCATTTAAGGTACATTATTAATACAATATACATAAGCTGCTGTATACATCTGTGTACATGTGTGTCTATTGTTTGTGTGAAACACACCGTATACCGAAGCTAACAGCCAACTAATGGACACAGCAACCTCGTGTTAGCCAGAGTTGGTGGTTTGTCCACTGATCAGTTTGGGAAGGCAGGGTAGCATCGGCAGACCGAGACTCATGTCCATGTTTCTTGGGAGTTCCATATATGTATATATTAATGATGTATGAATATGAAGTTGTGTGTAATTCTGATTCTGCAGGATGCTGGGGTTTGGTCACTTAGACACATATCCAGCAGAGGATTCTCATTGCAGCACACTATTTTCACACCTCTTTGTCCAAGATGATCGTCATTCTGTCATTCTGATCATCCTCCTGATCTTTCTCATGCATTTCAAAGTGGTGCTCAGCGTACAGTAGCTAAGCCAATCGCACTTGTTTCAATGAACAAACTTGACATCGAACCTAGTCTCATCCTGAGTTTCCTGATGATCACACGGTGGACCCATGAAAACTCTCTGGGTTGGAGTGCTAGACTACTCAGTTTATTGGGGTTCTGGCTAAAGTCATTCTGGAGTTTCGACTGAGAACCAACAACAACATGATGCTATGAGAGAGCTGGTGGTATTCTTTACGAAAAGTGGTGTTGATGCCATCTTGGGTAGCATGTGTTCATTATTCGATGGCTGCCAATCTTTTGTTGGTCGCCAATTCCATTCATAGGTTTATCACCATTTGATGGCCAGTACTACAGTCCAAGCCATTTGTCAAGTCATCTACTAGGGTACAAACATCAATATGGATCATCACAAAGCATGATTTTTAATATCCTTTTTAAGGATCGTAAGCTTGGTGGCTTCCTGTGATGGCCCCATTTTTAAGGATGACTTGATGTGGATCGACATATATGTGTTGAACCAATCTTGGGAAGAGCCTTTCAGGCCTTACGAAAGAAACTGTGTGTGAGCAAAATAGGGGCAGAATCGACAAAAAAAACTCCTATGATCAGTCGCCCCATGATTGGCCGCCCCAAAACCTCAGGTGATGCGGGAGCAGTCGCTGGTAGAGGATCGTGATAAGCAACTTCGAAGGCCCCAAAGTAGCAGCACAGCGAAGCACAGCGAAGCTGTGAGATGGGGAGTGCTGGGATCCAGCTGGTTGGTGAATCAGTGCAGGGCGAATCCGTGGTATGGCTGATAATAGTTAAATGATTTGCACTGACTTTCAATGGTGAATCAGTGAATCATTGTTATTGATGGCTGTTACGTCTGATGATGATGATGATGATGATGATGATGATGATGATGATGATGGACCAGGTGGTGAATAGGTTGGTTAAGCTGATTAACCAGGCGATCATAAGCAACGATGAAAGGTAGGTGAACTTTGGGGTCATCAACCCATTTTGGTTGATTACTGCACCTTGCCTGGACACATGCATGCCATGATATGGCATGGTATGGCTGTATAGATTTATCATCGGTATCGTTACCCATTTGAATCCCTCTTGATCATGCGAGCACTCTCTCATGATCATTGTTGTTATCAACTAATCTGCACATCAAGGTCCACTGAAACAGGCGGAGTCCACTGCAACTCTTGCTCACATTGGGTTTCTGAACTTGGCAAAGCAGATTCTGATCCACAATAGTGGGCATCATTGGAAACAACTGGTCAAAATGTGAATAGCCGCTTTTGGAGACTGCTCAAACAGCTGTGGAACTGAGAACCGGCTTGGGGTTGCCTGAATCATTTACCAACCAGATTAAACCAATGCCATCTTGGTCACTGCTCAGCCATGGTTTGGAAGGTCTCTATTTCCAAGCTATTTTTGACGGTTTTCTTCATCTCTGCCTTCGATGATTGCACATTGGCGAGCACGCACATACTTGCAAATATGATCATATACTTACATGAATGCGCAGTTCACAGCATATTTAATGATTTAATGTATACATAGATACTTACATATAAATACATACATGTTGGACCAATTGATCCCCCAGCACAGGCAGAAGCATATACCCAGCATGCTGAAGCCAGATGGCAGATTAAATAATGTCTTCAACACGTTTCTAGCTGAGAGTTCATGAGGGTCTGAGCTGGTGGCCACCATGGTGCCCAGGATGTCTATATCTCTGGGGATGACAGTGACTTTGGCTGTGCCAAATCGAACGTTTTACCACCTACGTTGCAATCTTGCTTTTGCCATCATACATATATCATGTCTCACATGTCATCTCATCTCATGTCATATGATCTACTGCAATATCATCTCATATCATCTCATATTATCATATACACAGACGCACCAACGCGCACACACACTCACACATATCTATCTATCTACCTATCTATCTACCTATCTATCAATCAATCTATCTATCTATCAATCAATCAATCAATCTATCTATCTATCTATCTACCTATCTATCAATCAATCAATCTACCTATCTATCTATCTATCAATCAATCAATCAATCTATCTATCTATCTACCTATCTATCAATCAATCAATCTACCTATCTATCAATCAATCAATCTATCTATCTATCAATCAATCAATCTATCTATCAATCTATCTATCAATCAATCAATCTATCAATCAATCAATCTATCTATCTATCAATCAATCAATCTATCTATCAATCTATCTATCAATCAATCAATCAATCTATCTATCAATCTATCTATCAATCAATCAATCAATCTATCTATCAATCTATCTATCAATCAATCAATCTATCTATCAATCTATCTATCAATCAATCAATCAATCTATCTATCAATCTATCTATCAATCAATCAATCAATCTATCTATCAATCTATCTATCAATCAATCAATCAATCAATCAATCTATCTATCTATCTATCAATCTATCTATC
>VSDK01024326.1:94658-108185 GCA_009767595.1 Symbiodinium kawagutii
CAGAGGTGTGGCAGCAAGAAATTAGTTTATTAACTCTTTAATGAATTAGTTAAGTGGTTAATTAATCAGTCTGAGATGAAAGAAATTAATAAATTAATTTATCGGCTTCAGACAGGTGTTTCAAACACACTTGAAACAGTAAAAAAATTCAAACCCAAAAAAAATTAGTACTATTTAGGGGTGTTTAGTTGCATGATCACGGAATCGAAGATTAAAAGTAAATTACGAATTCATTAACGAAGATTAAAAAAATCAAAAAAATCAATGATTTTTGAAACTTTTTAGTACTATTTTGGGGGGCTTTATTAATCCGGGGCTCAGATTAACTCTGTTACTATTTTGGCTACTGTAGTTACACATTGTAGTCATGTTATAATTTGACCACGACAATTAGTCAATCGAATAACTATGATGCGGGTGTTTCTCAAAATAGGGATACCCCCAAATCATCCAATATTAATCAGTATAGTATTTAAGTAACCATAGCTTTGGGGGTTCCCTATTCTGAGAAACCACCAACTAGGAAATGTTTGACCATTGCCGTTGGTTATTCATTCCTATTATCAACCATCATTGACCACTTTTTCGACATTCTTAACCATTCTCAACCAGTATATCTATGGCCGGTCAATGCAAGTCAATACTAGTTGTTAAAAACCAGTAGTTGCCAATAACTAGTAGTTGTTTATCATTTAAAGCAATTCTTAACCATTCAATGCAAGTCAACTACTTCGTGTTGCTTGCCGTGGACCGCATCTGAGGGCCATGCTGCTGGCAGTGCTGCTGGCGGCCACGCAGCGATCTGAAAACGAGCAGGCCGGCGGTGCCTGACCATGGTTGTAAGTTTGATGGTGAAGATTGGTGTAGAAGTGGCCAGTCAGAGGTTAGCAAGTGCTTGATGATGGTAGTGGTTCATAATGCTTCACGAACAATCATGGATAATCAGTGGGTGGTTAATGCGGGCTCGAAAATAGTTCGTGATGGCTAATGGTGGAGGATAATCATCACCAACAACGATGCATCAATGGGGGGGACACCGTAAGGCCACTGATTTGGGTGTACCCAGACCATGAGGATGGTTTTTTTCAGGATCTCGCCATGCTTACACTCTGGTCGTGTTTGTCCCAGCTATTTTGGGGAGGACCCATGGTGGTTATCACTCGGTTCACCAGGCTGATCTACCAGGTTGATCCACTGTTTCATGATGAATAACAAGTATGCTTAAACGTGAACCAATGGTGGTGATTACAGTAGATGGTGGTTAATCTAGACATGGAGCACATACCATTATCAAGCATTGTTGCGGTTGCCCATTCTTAACGACTGCTACTTATATCCACCATAAATGAGTCAGCCATTGTATGTGTGCACCGGAATAAAGACGGATGGAAGCAACAACCAGAATCAAACTTTCGAGTTTCAGGAATGATTTTCCCATTTCCGTCTTACCCATATTGCTGAAATGGGGAAGACCATAACAGTATGAAGATTGGAGGAAAGCATAACCCATGTGCAGAGTATATAATTAATTAACATAGACGTATCTCACTCATGTTCAGAGTATGCAAAAAAATGTGGAAGACCAGTCACATGGACAGCGATGGTTTCTCAAAAGATATGGTGGTTTCTCAAAATACGAGACCCCAAAAATGGATGGTTTACTAATGTTTATTACTATAAACATTTGATATAAATTACATGGGCAGGTCTTTATTTTGAGAAACACCCATGTGGCTGTGGGTCAAAACACTGTACCCCTGGTGCACCATCATTGACCATTGTTTTCTCTGTTCTGGTTGGTGAACTTATCCACTCCAAAATGGATGGTTAACGTTGACAACTCGCCATATGATAATGTGATTTTACATATTTTGTTTCAGTATTTCATCTAGTTTTTCTTCAATTAAGATCAACCTGTTGCGAACTTGAATCATTTTTTCTCGAGCGGCTCCCATTTGGTTGCGATAAACACCAATCCCAGGAAGACAAGATCAGTCGACAACGTTCCGCGGTTTGATGTTTGTGTCATGAATCACCAACAACAGCCGGGCAGCAAGAACTGGACATAAGTTTACGCAACATTTTCTCACTGCTGTTGTCACTGATGTCCATCATGATGCACTTATTTTTATGATGGCTATTGCTCCCACCTGTTGATGATTCAGCATCCTCAAAAAGCCCTCTACTTCACAACCCAAAAAGCTGCCATGTTCACCATTAATATCACCAAGCCAAAGTTTTCCGCATGGGGTGTCGTGACCTTCTCGCAGGCAGAGGGGCGCAGTAGTTCCGCAGAGAACGCAGGTGCCTCGCCGGGGTGGACCTGGGTCTCCAGCGGTGAACATCCCAGCCAAGTGGACATTATAACTATTATTGATCTAATTATTATAGACAATGATGATAATGATGATGACGATGATGAATTTATCTAAATTGATAATGAAGACTTTTTTTAGGGAGATCCATTTGCACTATCAATGCACCATCAATCCGATTGTAGCCAGTGATCTACTGCAACAATCCAAGGCGGGGTAATTGTCAATCTTCCACGACTTGATCGAAATAGTGGGCTGATTGATTACGACTTGTCGACCTTTAACCATTACCATGCCATCAGCGTTCATCAACCATTGGCTATTTGGCGCGGCTAACCTGCTACTGCATGGGAGGTTTGCTTCGAGATTTTTCACCTGGGCCCTAGGTAGGCAGCCCCAAAGCACCCACCGGATCCAATACAAAGCACCGATTTCCCATCACTAATCATTAGCTGCTTTCGCTAGCCATCATTACCTATGAGTAACCATCAACCATCATTAGCCAGCATCAGAGTTCACTCACCATTTCAGGAACGAGTCCTTACTGATGACGATCAAACAGCGCCTCGCAAGTCACCGATGATGTCAGCTCGCTGAGTTCCATTGCAGATGTAGGTCCTCTCACGGCAATAGTACGCCTGTCCATCTCGTTTATCCTCATCCTTCTGGGTGACTTATATCATTTTATATCCATGTATTTCCAGACATGCGTATTGCGGAGTCGAAAATTCATGTATACACACCGGCTTAGCCTGTAGCCACACCCCTGAAAACTAACCCGGTTCAAAACACAATAAAACACATATCATTATGCTTCTTACTGGTTTAGGTTCGTTTTTTCCAGAGGCTAACTGCAAAGGTCATTAGAAATCGGTAAATTAACCATGTTCCATCAGTCAACTAACCCATTTCTAAAGATTATATTTGCCATTTTCATCCATTTTCTATAAGTAAACGAACTGAGTTCGGTATCACTTTGTCATTGCATGAGGCAGCGGTGCGTCGCGAACCCGAAAGCGTTCGTCTCGAACGAAGTCTGCGTCGGAAACGGTCACTGAGCTGCAGCTGAGAGCGGTGCTGCCATAGCTCATGGGGGCCATGGTGACACATTTGATGAGTTCTCAAAATAGGGGTACTTCAAAATGGTTGGTTTATGACTATAAATGGGTGTTTCTCAAAATAGGGGTACCCCCAAATCATCCATTATTAACCATTTGTAACAATAAACCAACCATTTTTAGGGTCCCGTATTTTGAGAAACCACCAAATGACTATGAATATGATTAGTATTGGATGATTTAGGGGTCCCCTATTTTGAGAAACCGCCATTCATCAACAATGAACCTAAATAACAGCTGGCCAAAGAACTAATGATTGGCATAGCCATAATTATTTATGAATGGCAGTTCCTATGAAGAAGTGATTATTAGTTGAAGAAGTCCATATGGCAGTGGGTCAAAAACCTGTACCCCTGGCTCCCCCATCATTTGTTTTCTCTATGATTGTTGATGATTGTTGGTTATTAACCCCCTATTGTTGATTGCTTAATGTTGACCCATAGCCATATAAACAATGGTGAATGGTGATTTAGCCATCGTTCATGACGGAGTTGATCGGGCCGAAGAACATGCCAGATCCACTGGAATTGAACCCTTGGGGAAGTGCGGTAGTTGGCCGCTTGGCAGTTGCTAGATGATAAACATGATTGACCAAGCAACGATTTATCAGCATTAAGCATGGTTAATTATCTATAAATCATGGCTAATGTTGAGCGAGTTACCTTTAGGCATGTGATTAATCAGAAATAATAGCGATTATCAACCACTGTTCATCAACATTTACAGTAAATTCTATAATCTCATCAGCCATTTAGTGCTCTTGGTTCTCAGCATTCACGTCCCCGAGAATTTTCTGCATGGCCGAGTCCATTGCAAGGTGGCCAATCCCAATCCCCGACGATCCGATCAGGGCATGGCAGGTTTTTGATGGTGACCTGCGGGAGCCTGCCATGATGGGATCTTGTGGAAACGGATGGGTGACAATCATGCGGTTACTGATAGGAACGGGTGGTGGTTTCTCAAGTCATAGGGGTACCCCCATTCATCATCCTTGATATGATTGAGCATTTACAGCACCAACCAGAAGTTTGGGGTACCCCGGGTACCCCTATTTTGAGAAACCACCAAGGGTATCCAAGGGTCTCATAGCCACCAGTCATTGTTGCTGGAAAATTAAAGTTGATCAGTCAAGAAATTGTGATCAGCTGTGGAGGCAATGACAATCAGTGGTCCAAATGATCCCATCAGTATCCATCAGTTACCTTTGCTTTGTGTTTGTACCGGATTTTTGCAAGCTTCCAGGGTCAAAATGCCTTGCGCCTTTCTTGTAGATTGCTGAGTCCCTATTGCTGAGTCCCTATGATTCTTATGAGCATTGTTGTTGCTGGTCGGTTGCTGCCGCTGAGCCACCCTGAGGAAGCTGAGACGAAGTGCAAAGTGTTTCTTCGTTTTTATGGGCTCGGAAACTCAGGAGACTGACCCAAGCAGTGTTGGTTGTGCAGTTGCAGTTCTCTTTGTCTTGTTGGCGGTGAGTTGCAGCTCGTTGGCCATGCATTGTTGTTTTGTTGATGCTGGTCTTGTTTCTGCAGTCTCCGGGTACGTTGGTCACCGTTAGTCAAGTTGACGTCCATGCGAGCTTGGCAGGTATGCATCCAATTGGACAAGAACTTTCTAATTTAAGCATACTGCCGAACTCGGCATGTTGATCGAAAGACATACGAACTGTGTCAAAAGGGGTGGTTGATCGGATGCTGTGAAGGGATCATAGTGCTGACTCTATGGATCTGTCCGCTTTTCTTGGAGATCATTGTATTCTAACATGAGTATCCGCGTTTCCAGTGTCAGCCACGATAGCTCGTTGTGCTCATTAAAGATGTTCCTGTCATGTCTTCGTCAGGATGCCAACGACAACAACAACAACAACAACAACAACAACAACAACAACAACACCAGCAACAACAACAACAACAACAACAACAACAACAACAACAACAACAACAACAACAACAACTTTGATTGTGCTCGAGAATGGCAAGTCTGCAGTAATTGATTAGCTTCAGATTTCGAAGATAATCCTTATCATACTGTATCAAATATGTTCGGTTGGGAAACGACTTTCAGTTGGGATCGTCACAGGGTGCTAAGCACTTGTTGGCGCAAACTGCCACAGATCTTCAGGGAGATGACACTGCCAGTGTCCCCGTGGGAATAAAGTCCGCTTCAGAAACTCAAATTGGATAAAATTGGGCTGTTCAGCCACCAAATCTTGGCGATTCAGCAACCACCTACCGCGTTTCAACAACGTGCTTCTGCAATCTGCGCGATTCAGTCAATGGGCAACTTGCAATCAAAGTCGCCTGGTTTCAAGTCTTTTCCGGGTGCCTGTCGCTTCAAGTTGATTTGTGCAGAGACTTGCCGCTACATCACACATCGATTCCATCATATTATGCTAATTTGTGTCAAAGGTCTGCTCAAGCTGTACACTGTACCAGTATCACATGATGAATCCATGCACTTACACATGGGGTGGGGGGGCGGTGTGGAGGTTCAGGATTCGGGCGGATGGGGGATCATGTTGAACTGGAGTTGCAATCATACTTGTTGCTTGGTTATGCTATATCATGAATCTGTTGAAACTGTTTTGCGTGACAGGCGGTAAACGCCTGCGGGAATCCTGGATCCGCAGGGTTTCCGAAGCTGGTTTCAGAATCATTCCGCATCCCTCACATTTGGAGGTTTGGAGATGTTTGGATGCAAGGTGATGCTTGAAAAATTCAAACATAGATCACCTTTGATTGCTATGTGAGTTCTTGTGATGACACTGCCAAGCTTGCCAACTTTCCACAATGCTTCTCGTGCTTTGCCTGTCTTTCTTGCATGATGTTTCAGCCACCTTGCGAGGCGTTGGGACAACGAAGATCAGTGGGTCTTGCTACAATCCTTGCCCTTGCAAGGCACATAGTGACTGGGGAGGAACCCTGTTGGCATCCCAGGAATGGATCATCCATTGTGGTACCAAGATCCATGCAATTTCCTAAGTCATTTGTGATTGGTAGGGCTTCTGCTTGATCTATGTCATGGTGCATGGGATTTGCTCACCCAGCCTCCACCAGTTTCCAGAGTTTTGGAAACTGCTCATGATTGGATGATTGGCCAAACACCCATGGATGGTGACCGACAGTCCGCACTAGAACCGGCAAGAAAATAGACATTTAGCAATGTTGATGGTATTGGTAGAATCAACAGTGAAGATACAACCAAGAGCAACCCAGAATACAAGTCGCGGGGAAGTGACCAAGAAGACTGAAACCACAACCAATGACAACCAAGAACGCAACAATGTGTGTTTACGGCAGCTTTACGCTGTGGAGCATGATGTTTCCTTCGAAACAAAGAAGAGAAACATAGATAACCATCATTAACTAATCATAATTACTAGCCACCATTACCAACCATCCTGAACTAAGCATCATTAACCAACCATCATCAACCAACAACTATGAACCAGACAAACCATTACTAACGATTATAAACCATCGTTGAGCCATATCAGTAGCTCAGGTATCCAGCTGAACTTTCAGGGTCCTGCCAGGTGTTGCTGGCACAGTGGTTCCAGCCTCAGGGCAAGGAACCGGGGATCCATTTGCCGGGCTTGGTATGGCTTGGTGAGATTCCCCGTGGTTGAAAAATGCTTTGGTGGGCACCAGTTGGGGACTTGTCAGGTTGGAGTGTGATGATTCCTCACAATTGTAGGTCTTTAATTCCTCGGATGTGTAGCTGGGGGCACAGGGATAGCTCACCATGATTAGCTGAAGCCTTTCGTCTTTGGGTGAAGTAACTCCGAGCATTGGCCCCAAACCAGCCCCAAGTGGTCGTATGTGAGCCGTATGTGAGCCGCCAAGCCTCACTAGTTGATAGACCATGAATGAAAACATCAACAGATTCGTGTGTGAATGGGCATTGGTTGGCCGACCAGGTGGTTGATCGGTCGTTATTCATTGCCATTGTAGGTTTAGTACCATTAGTGTCAACCATTATTTAGTCATCATTGCCATCGCCATTTTTGTTACCAATGCTTTCAGCATGATTATCACGGTTTTGTTCTTGGCCTATAAATACAAACCTGGCTGTGGGTCAATACCCTGTACCAGAGGTGAACATCCCATAATCATCAGACCGGTCTTTGTTGGGGTGTTCACCTACCAAGTTTTTCGATGGTTGGCTATGACGCATACATTCCATTCCCTTCCATTCCCTTCCCTTATGTTACGTTACATTGCATTACATTACATCGCATTACATTACATTACATCTGTGCAAATTATAGCGACCTCAGCCGAGGCAACGAGGTGGGGTTCAAAGATCTAAAGAGGTCAGCGCCGAGGTGGCGAAACTTGAATTAAGCAACCCAGGTTTTTATATCATTGCTTCGAACCATGGGGAAGCAAAAACAACTTTTCCGGGCTTGAAAAGTTGTTTTCTGTCATTGCAGCTAGTTTAGATAGGGAAGGAAAAAAACAACTTTTCAGGGCCCGAAAAGTTGAATTTTGGTTTTTGCAGCAAGCCCAGAGGGGAAAGCAAGAAAAACAACTTTTCCGGGCTTGACAAGTTGTTTTTTGTCATCGCAGCCAGTTTAGATAGGGAAGGAAAAAAAACAATTTTTCAGGGCCCGAAAAGTTGAATTTTGGTTTTGGCAGCAAGCCCAGAGAGGAAAGCAAGAAAAACAACTTTTCCGGGCTTGAAAAGTTGAATTTTCTTGCCCAGAACCACGCGAGGAGTTGAACACATGACCTCCCGCATGCTGAGGGGAGTGAAGACCACTAGACCATATAGACCTGGGCTCCTTGTAACAACTTTGTCACATAACAGTATTGGTTTATCCTTACATTGCCAATAATTTTCAAGGTTGACGAGGGGCTATTTTGCCAATGTAGATCTAACGAGGCGAGGTATTATTTTGCAAACCGTATTTTACGAGGCGAGGTGCTACATGCTCCATCCCAATTTGACAAACGAGGGAGACGAGGTAAGAATTAAAATAATTTCCCCAGATTACATTGCATTACATTACATCCATACATACATTGAATCAGCTGCGCGATCATGTACATGTATATATAGATCATGTTATATATGTACACATTCATTCGTCATTCCCCATCCACCAGATGTCTTGACGATTCTCCAGCTGCCCAGTGCTGCTCTCCTGGGGGATTCTGCGCTTCCCAGGTCTCCGCTTTGCGGCGGTCGCAGTATGTCCTGGGACCTTTGCCCTGTGACCCAGGGTGTGCCTCCATTCGGGTGGGTTATGACGTGGTGGTTTCTGGAG
The DNA here is from genome assembly GCA_009767595.1 of Symbiodinium kawagutii. Taxonomy (NCBI): domain Eukaryota; class Dinophyceae; order Suessiales; family Symbiodiniaceae; genus Symbiodinium; species Symbiodinium kawagutii. The sequence goes on from VSDK01024326.1 coordinate 103,361, forward strand.
CTATAGGGGCACCCCAAAGTTATGGTTGGTTTATTGCTGTAAATGGTTTGTAAACTGGATGAGAACTGGGGAGTCCCGTATTTTGCGAAGTACCCATGTTGTTCGTCTTGCCTATCTTCTATACTTGCCGGTACGAGATATGTATATTCACCCAAACTATGCCCGTTTTGGTCCCTTGCTTTTGAAACAACATGGACATATGTATCAAACCTCAGACTGTTGCTTGTATCCCTCGCGTTGCTGGTGATGTTCCGATTATTGTTGCTTATCATGCAAATGCTTGTGTTGACCCAACATAGCCCAGCTTACCCGTGTTTCACGCTTGTTGACCAGCAACGATTGTACATGGTGGGCCCTAACTGTTACTTAAGTTGGTGATCATAACCATTACGAAAAGCTGATTGATAACCATTAGTGATGGGCCGACAGTCGGCCGCCGACTTGATGATTCAACACACACTCACTTCTGTTTTTTGCATGAAAATCTCTAAACAATCTCTAAAAAACAAATGATAATCCAGTTACGGTAGTGTAGATACAACTGTAGGTTTGTAATTCCCTTATGTAGTAAATGATAACAAGTCATTGATGCCTGTTCCTTATCCCATGTTAATCTGTTAATCCGATCATTGACCATCATTAGCTGTTAAATCGACAATTGTCAAAACTGGTTTTACTTCATAGGTATGACAGCAGTTGTCCACATTGCAATGCCCTATGATTAAATATATAGTGAGTCAGCTGGATAGTCATAATCAGTCAGTCTATTGTGAGTTCACTGCAACAACTGGTTAGCGTTTCAACGGCAACTTTGCTATATAGCTGCTCATTATTGAGCTAATGACCTGAATACAACCTGGCTAGTTTTTAAAACAGCAGGCAGCAAATGGTTCACCAACGTTCACCAACAACATTAGTGGTTGCGTATCTGATCCAGTTAGTTTGTTATTCAACAAGTGGTCAGTTATTTCAAGGGTCATTGAACAACTGATTACTTATTCAACAACAGCAAATGGTCATTTACAAACATAGCCTAGCCATCAACGACTGATTATTTACTCTTTATTCCAATATCCAGCAAATGGTTGGTTTTACAACAACAGGTCAGTTATTCACTTCAAGACTGATCAAGAGCATTTTCAGTTCTATAGCTCATCCAGCCCGTTACTTACACAGCTACTTGTCATTTATTCAACCGGTCCTTGAACAACACGCCCGGGTTCAGAGCAGATTACAACTGCTGTTCCAACAACAACTGGTTTGTTTATAAGGACAACTCGTTATGAAAGGAACTGATGTTTATATATTTATATTTTTGTTTACGTCAGTATTAATTGTTAATTAATGGTTGCCAATAGTCTTACTTATAACTTATACACCAACTGCGTATTCATAAGTAATGGCTGTTTCACAAATTGTTATACCACTACCTGGTCTTAGATGTAAATAATTACCACTATTACCACTATCTGGGTGTTATTTACAACACCTTGTGGTTTCTCAAGTATGATGGTTCATTCACAACAAAAATAATTCACAACAACTACAATGATTAGCTGTAATTGTTCTACCGTAGTCCACCACCTGGTTCACCTATCATTATCCACCATCAACCATTCTTAACCACAGTGATTATAACTATTTGTTTGACCCACTATTAGTTATAAATAGTTGCGGGGTTCACCCGTAGCTAGTTATGATAGTTGCTGTAAAAATCAGCTAGCTGTTGGGAATTTTCCTACCAAAGTGATTAGCTAGTTGTGATACCTATTTCAGTAGCGGGGTTCACCCCGGTTGTAGTTACAGCTACTTCTACAACATCATTATCGATTCATTATTATCCACCATTATTAACCACCATTATCAAGCATTATTCCAGATTATCCACTATTATTAACCACCATTATCAACCACCATTATTAACCACCATTATTATCCGTTCATTATGATAACCATTCATTATTAACCACCATTATCCACCATTCTTCGACCTATCATTAGTTACAGATAGTTCTACAACCCCTGGTTGGTCATTCACCAGCTCGCCGCTGGGCGGCCTGCACGAGGTCACGACAGCTGCTCACCGCACTGGTGGCTCGCTCGGCGCGGGGTGCGGGAACTCGGGGTGCTGAAAGATCCCCCGGATCCGACCTGGCGAGCTGGGAGAAGTTGGACCAACCAAGCAGTGGTTGACAAAGGTGTATGTAACTGGTATAATAACTAACTGGTATAGTTAACTGGTAGGTATAGTAGGTATAGTTAGCTATTAGTTAGTAGGTATGTAATCTATTTGTAGGTATGTAATTAACTGGTATGTAATCTATTAGTAGGTATAGTTAACTGGTGGATGTAACTGGTATACTTGATATGTATAAGGTGTACCAATACCTATTATGTATTCTTGATATTCGTAGTGGTACACCAGTTAGATTAACACCTGTTAATTAATAGTTATTTATACCCACTAGTGTATCAATTAACATTATATTAATAGGTGTATCAAGTTATTTATACCTACTAGTGGTTGATATTAGTAGGTATACCAGTTAGTATTAATAGGTATAGTTAATATTAATAGGTGTTAACTGGTGGATGATTAATAGGTACTATTAATGGTTAACCAGTTGATATTACTAGGTATTAATCATCCACCAGTTCAGTTCACAATCAATAGGGGTATAACCTATTAATAGTGGTTGACCTATAGTTGATATCAAAGTTATTAATAGGGGATATGCCAACTATAGGTCAACCACTATATTCATGGTGTATCTGAAATATACCAACCATGATATGATTAACAAAGGTGATAGTGGTGATCAGTAGTTGATTACTAGGGAATATACCAACTATTAATATGTGTGTATACCAAACCTGTTGATGAAGGTTGGTGGTTAATGGTTGACATTACTAGGGATATACCAAGTGGTTGTTCATTGACATTACTAGGGATATACCAACTGGTTGTTAATGGTTGCTAGTAGTTTATAGTGGTGATCAGTGGTTCATGAATGGCTACTAGATGGTAAATAAATGATTAATCAGCCATAACAAGTGGTTAACTAGCTGGTTAATGGTTGATACCAGGGGATAACCAGCAAGAACAGGGGATATATCATGCGGGTGCGGTATTGACCCGCAACCAGACTAGCTCATTCATACAGGGGACGTTCATCAGGGGTATCGGGTGGTGGCCCACGCCCAAATCCCGATGAGAGACCAACAGTGGCTCATAACCACCATGGATTGCAATGAATTTCCTTCCATGGTGGCCAATCCGTCACACCAATCATGGATTAGATCTTGGTTAAGAATCCCTTAATGCTAGCTGATATGATGCTTGGCTCATGATCCACTAGAACCCCAATCATAGACCACCCCAATGCTGGAAGATATTCAAATATCTTGGATGACATTCCATTCAAGGCTGGTCAGATTGGGTTGCTGTTTATAATTCCTGATCGATTTTGTTCACTTGGGCTTGTTTTCGCCAGCTTGGAGCCCGATAAAGTCCTTTGTGAATGCAGCCTCAATTTGGGGTATGTGGTTACTTTTGCCTGCGACATCCTGCGACAAATATTCAGCGTAGCAACCAGCATGACCAAAGGCTTGCCGGCTCAGGGATCGCGGCACTACTCTCAATAAGCCTACCTGTGCCCCATGGTAGGTGAGTACATCCGGGTGTAGGCCGGTGTACCCACCATGTTCCCGTGGCTTCGACACATCACCTTGCAAGGCTTAGTCCAAAGACGTGGCTGGAAGCCCATTGTCGAGAAATCCATGGCGGAGGTGCCACGGGGGTTCGATGACATGGTGTGTAGTACTATGAGTGGTACTGCTAGTAGAGGCCGGCCGCCAAGAACAAGTGAAACATCAAAAACAGTAGTATGCTCATAGGAATTGACCCTAGTTTTTCCGTACCAAAATTCTCAATCCAATAGCAACTGATTCGCTGATCAGTCACCAACGTTTTGAACAATTTTTGTAGCAAACTGAAGCATTCGACAGCACCATGGTTGCTTCTCACAGGAATTAGAGCCCTTCTGCGTGCAAGGATATCTTTCAAAAACTTCACTACACAGGAATTCAGTTGTTCAAACCTCATGGATAGATCATTGCAGCTCTCCAGGCAAAGCATCAGTCCTCAAACTGCTGGCAAGACATGGCTCAAGTTTTGGAGTATCCCCAAAACATCGGATCCTTCATATCAACCATTCTTAAGAATAGACCAAGTAATTTTGGGGGTACCCTTAGTTTACAAAACACCCATTTGGTTATGATGGCCATGAATCAACCCCAACAGGTCACACTCCTGGTTGAACCGTGGTCGCAGTTCGGCGCCGGTGCACGACAGGTGGGTCGCGAATTCTACCTGGGCTACTTGGTCGAGTGCCTCGTGCCACGAAACGGCAACGTTGCCACCTACGAGTGGTTCATGCTATGGCAGAACTCATGCAAAGAATGGTTGAATCGGAAAGGTGACCATGATATTGCTCAAGAGCAGTTATGAGATTTATAAGATTGCTTGATGATATTTGATGATTCGTTAATGGCCTTGGCACAGAAAAAAAGGTCTATGCATTTGGCAGTATTAGTGCTGGTGGCAAGGAGGTAGAGTTTCTTTGGCAGGGATCGAGTCATTTCAGGTATCGAAGAAGCCCGTTGGTTTGTTTCACTGGTTGAATTATTGTGTATCACTTTTGGATGTGATCGTAAGTACTACCTTTGCCGGCAGTGAGGATGATCATGACGCACAGGAACACAGCTGCAAGCAACTTTTTACAAAGACTATATGAATATGGTGATTTGTGGACCAGCTGCTGAA
>VSDK01024334.1:23727-65523 GCA_009767595.1 Symbiodinium kawagutii
TGTTGGTGTTGGTGTTGGTGTTGGTGTTGTTGTTGTTGTTGTTGTTGTTGTTGTTGTTGTTGTGCTTGTTCTTGTTCTTGTTGTTGTTGTTGTTGTTGTTGTTGTTGTTGTTGTTGTTGTTGTCGTTGTTGTTCTTGTTCTTGTTGTTGTTGTTGTTGTTGTTGTTGTTGTTGTTGTTGTTGTTGTTGTTGTTGTTCTGGTTGTTGTTTTTTGCCTACGAACCGAAAACCGCTCTGACGAAATGTATATTTTGGCACGTCGGCAGTAAGTGCGTATGTGATGATGATGCTACGTCGCGCGCGGGTGGGTGTGGATTGGGGGGTCTGGGGGTATGTTAGCGTTCGTTGTAGGTTGTGCGCGGTGTTGAAGCTACGTCGCGCACGGGTGGGTGTGGGTTGGGGGGCTGGGGGCATGTTAACGTTCGTCGCGCATTGTGCTCCATGTTGATGGTATGTCACGCACGGGTGGGTGTGGGTTGGGGGGTGTGGGGGCATGTTAACATTCATTGTACGTCGTGCACGATGCTGATTCTACGTCGCGCGCGGCTGGGTGTGGGTGGGGGGGTGTGCATGCGGGCATGTTAACGTTCGTGTACGTTGTGCGCGATGTTGAAGCTACGTCGCGCGCGGCTGGGTGTGGTTCATCATAAAGGTGAGTTTGTGAAGAAGGTGACGCGCAATCGCAGCACCATCTTGTGCCATACTGGCACGATCGATGCTGCGTGGTCATCCTGTAAAAAATTGATTCCAGAGTCTTGGCGTGCAAAGCGCGCAGACTTGCTGCTCTACTGTAAAGTGTGGCAGTGGAGATATAACCACTGCTGCAAAAACCTAGCACGAGAGACTGCGCGCGTTGCGAGGGTCCTAAAAATATTGCTGTTCCAGGTCCGATTTCTTTGACGCAAAATGTGCATTTCCTATGGGAAAATGATGACTTCATGAAAAAACCTCCCAAAAATGCTAATCAATTTTGGGGGGATTGCAGTGGCCACTGATGTTCATTTCGCTGAAGCCAAAACGCCTTTTTATGAGAAAACCGGCGTTTCACCAGCGCGGTTTCCAGTCCGGCAGGTTGTTTTTGTTGTTGTTGTTGTTGTTGTTGTCGTTGTCGTTGTCGTTGTCGTTGTTGTTGTTGTTGTTGTTGTTGTTGTTGTTGTTGTTGTTGTTGTTGTTGTTGTTGTTGTTGTTGTTGTTGTTGTTGTTGTTGTTGTTGTTGCTGTTGCTGTTGCTGTTGCTGTTGTTGTTGTTGTTGTTGTTGTTGTTGTGGTTGTTGTTGTTGTTGTTGTTGTTGTCGTTGTTGTCATTGTTGTTGTTGCTGTTGTCGTTGTTGTTGTGTTGTCGTCGTCGTGGTCGTGGTCGTGGTCGTGGTCGTTGTCGTTGTCATTGTCGTTGTATGTCGTTGTCATTGTTGTGTTTTGCTTTGCACTTCTGTTGACGGTGGCGAGAGCGTGTGTGTTACAGATGTTCCGTCCTTTGGCATTCTGCGGTGAGGCAGTGGTCAATCCGTTTCTGTTGGAACGTGGCAATCGGCGACAATTGGCATAGGCACGTGGCGTCGTTATGAGCGCTTTGTTAAGTTTTTCTATCGGCAATGGTGGGCATAAACAGTAGAGCTGAGGTGGGTGCGGCGCCGTTGGCGGAAGTGAAGGAGATGATCAGGTTGTTGATGGTGTCCATTGTAGGTAGCATGCGCGCAGCAAAAGTGATGGTTTCACTTGTTGGTGGTGTTGCTTGCTTCTGTAGCGTGGCGGAGAACTGCATGGAAGTGTTTTTTTTCCCTTTTGCTTGACTTTTGTTCTTGCGTTTTTTGAATTCATTGCAGCATCCCTACAAATTTGCGAACATGGCTATCGCAAAAAAATGTTGTTGTTGCTGCTGCTGTCGTTGGTGGTGACGGTGATGATGATGATGATGATGATGATGATGATGATGATGATGCTGGTGATGATGATGATGATGATGATGATGATGATGATGGTGGTGGTGGTGGTGGTGGTGGTGGTGGTGGTAATGGTGGTAAAGGTGTGTTGGTGTTTTGTTGGTGTTTTTGTTGTTTTGTTTTTGTTTTGTTGCTTTGGTGTTTTTTTAACTGTGTCGGTGATTTTCTTTGCTTTTGTCAAAGGGTTTGGTTGGGTTGGTATTTTTGTTTGCTATTGATCATTTGTCACACTTTTTTTTTGCTGGTGTTTTCCCTCTTATCGCCCCCCGTGCTTTCCCATATAGCCGATGCAAATCATGTGTTATCCGGGCCGGCACCATCGGTTCCATTGCATGCCTTGCAACAAATTGGACCGACCCCGGCGATGCCACGCATCGTTTGCGCAGAGGTGAGCAGTCCAATTAAAACAGTTGGAAGAACCGCTGGTGACCACTCCAACTGGTTTCCATATGGGAACTGATGGTATGGGAGACATCAGTCATGTGCACTTCAAAAAAAATTATCGGAATTTATTGTGCCTGTTTTGATTTGATTGATTTTTGAAATGGAAGTGGTCTTGGCGTACAAACACACAGCTCCAACCCAAAAAATGTGGGAACATAATAAGATGTTGTGAATTCTTATTCCATTTGTCCTTAATTGTTGATTTTTAGCTGTTGGCCGTTTTTCTTTGACAAATGTTGTTGATGCACACTTGTTTTTTAGCATTGACTAACGAATTTGCTTGACTTGATTTGTATTCTTTTCCGGCTCAGGGTTCCCTGAAAACGAGACGTCGCAGTCTACTGGGTCCGGCACATTTCCCGTTGATTTCGCCATGGGGACCACAACGCGAATGTCTGATTTGGACAAAAAAATGGCCACCCAGAACAATTTGCGCAGCTTGCCTTGGGAAAGTGCAGTCATGTCTGTAACAGAAGGATTTTCATTGGGTGGCTGGAGTACATCAAGATGAAAAAACATCTGGCACTTGCCAAAAGACATTGAACATCCAGAATTTGGATGCATGCGATGCATGTATCATACCTGTATTCATGCTAGCTTCAGTTGCCGATCGCCAAAACCAGATGAAAACAGTGGTTTTTCGACAATTTTCACATCGAAGATCTTAGTGAAGACTTTGTGTTCCATCGCTCAAAGAGTGGTAGCTGAGTAGCTGCGATGTGTTGCTGCGTCTAACTGCTCTAACCGTTGACACATCTGGATGCAGGTATTGGTGGGGAGAGGTTGGAGGCTCGTGAGGAAGTCCCTGGACGGCGTCAACTCGAACTTGTGAACAGTTTGGGCTTGGAGGCGGGTTCGTGTTCCTGTTGATCTGTGAAAATGGAGCCACAGGTTTGACTTCAGGGTCACCACTTCCCCGAATCTTCGGCATTTTCATATTTTGTGGACATAATTTTGTGTCCGAACAGCAGCTTTCAACATTCTCGAAACCATTGTGTAAGGATGTAGACGTTTATGTGCGCATGGCTTTTGGGGTCTCTGGCAACACCACTGATCAACATTAGGACCGCTGTACCACCATGCACTCATGTATCCCAGTCTTGAACGACAATGCACCATGCCTCTGTATATCATTGTTAAGTAAGGTTGTATGGTATGGTATGGTATTGTATGGTATGGTATGGTATGGTATTGTATTGTATTATATTGTACTGAATTGAATTGAATTGTATTGTATTGTATTGTACCGAATTGAATTGTATTGTATTGTCATTATAACTTTATCTGAATGTTTTTTGGTCATACCAGCATACCATCGTGAAATTACACGTGAGCCATTGAACATCATCAGTACCCCACGCCACTACATAGCATTGTCATATTGTCGTTGCCGTACCACTATCAAACGTCGGTTAGATACTGACGTAGGTCGATACCACTATGCCATTCATTGTCTAGAGTAGACCACTTTGCCATCATCACCCAGAATCATTTGATATATCTAACAGTGATATAAGTAGTGGATGGGTAAGATATTTGATATATCGACCACCATTCACCGTTGTCTGTTTTATATATAAGTTTGGGTGGAAGCAATGCATGATTTCCTATCAGCCAGTGCCGTGGGATAATTTTTGCCCGATCTCAGGAAATCTGTGCTGTCTGATGATATAATCCTCACAAACAGCTACAGCCACTGTGGCAAAGCCATCGATCGGCCAATATGAAATGCCCTTTCTAGCTACCAAATCATATAAGCAATTTGATCCTTCCATGAACTAAGTCATATTGAACTTATATGCAACTTATTCCATGCCTTGTATTCATCCATATTCATCCTATTCATTTTCCCATTTTTTATTTTCTCTAAGTCATCATTCTCTAAGTCATACATTCCTAAGTCTCATTGTTTAAAAATTCATCTTATCATTAAAACCTATTTATATCACAAATCTTTTCATCCTAAATTTTCTAATTCATCCTATCATTATATCCTAAATTTTCATACATCCTATCGATTTTTCCTCATTTTCTGAGCTGTTTTTTTTTCCAAAGTGTGGCACTGCACCGCAGATTCCCTCGGCCATCGTGCGCTTGGAGCGCCGCTTCGAAGCTGAGGGCTTTGTCCAGGCCCGACGGGGCGCAGCACCGTGAGCCCAGCCCAACGAAGGATCTGCAGAGACGAAAGGCTGAAGGCCGAAGGCTCTGCCGAGAAATGAAGAAATGAAGAAATGAAGTGAAGTGAAGTGGAAGTGAAGTGGAAGTGAAGTGATTTTGGTGATTGGTTGGAATTGGTGGAAGTGAAGTGGAATGGATGATTGGTTGGAATGGGTTGGAATGGGTTGGAATTGGTTGGAAGGCTTCATTGAAGTGAAATGGATGGTTGATCTATGTTCAGTGAAATTGTTGCGAATGCTTCACAAAGAAGGCGGTAATAATTATGACGCTGCTGTTCACGGCGGTCAAAGATGGTGACTGCATCTGGGATTAGCCAGTGGCCGTTTTTCTTCCCTTTTCAATGCATACATCTTTTGATGCACTCGCACTCCGTGTTGCGTGCGTAGCTCTGACGGGGCTGTTGTATGCCACGTGAGTGTGTTATATAGAAATTGACTGTACAGGGCTGTCTGGAACGCACTTAAACAGCCCTGCGATGCCCTGCGTACATTGCGTTCCAGCATCCTTTTGCAAGTCGTTGATACTCTTGGTAGCCGGAAAGATGAGGTCAAGTTGAAGAGTCACATCCGCTGCATGATTTTCATCAGAACTTCTTCAGAAGATGATTAGATTCTGTTGTTAGACTTGAGTGACTCCAATTATGTGGTCAGTGAGCGTTCCTCTTCTTCGTCAGACAATAGTGAGCAGTTCGTTCTGTGTACTTTGAAGCTGATGTTTGATGATTAACATTACGATTGTTAGTCATGACAATGAGCGTTGTTGCTTTTGTTTTTGATTAATTTTTCATGATTATGAATTTATGAATCATTATTTCTTAATTAGTGATGGTTGACAACAAATTTTGTTCAGAGATGTGAGCGGTTGACCGTTTCGTCTTAACCTCATTTCCGTAGGGGCTTCGGTGACTATCTCAGGAAGGAGTCTGACAAAGGTCCATGATTCATAGTCAACAAGCTACTATGGAAACTACTGAACCAACGAAGATATCAGTTAAGCAGGATGATGAACTCATTTATCTAAGGGATGATGGTTAGGAGCCCAGTTCCAAGTTGTCACAACGGCCTGGCTCAGAGGTTCAGGATACGCTGCCATGTCAATTGTTGTCTCTCCCCATGCCCCGAGAAGTTCCTGAGATTGCTCCCCAGAAAGTACAGATTGCCAATCCTATCAGCTGGAGACTTTAAAATCGCTCACATTCCGAACGAGTTGCTGAAATCGACACAACAAATTGATGAACTTTGACAAACTTTGAAATCAACACTTTGATTCTAAAGGTGATGACACTGAATTTTGACCAACGAATTGATTCTACATGTGAGCACTCTTGGTCTCTTTGGTTGTCGTGATGGCAAACTAGCTGCCAGCTTGCCAGCTTGCTGGAAACACGTAGCACAGCATTCTGCACAGCAAGTCGTGGAACTTCTTCAGGCTTTGGATCGGACTCAGATCAGTTGTGTTGCACCTGCCCGTGGCTGGGAAGTCATGATAGAGAAAATCGATCCCAATAGGTGGAGATCCAAAGTGCTGAGAGGGATGTTTTCTGGCAAAGTCAGCTTTAATTCCGAATCTGGCTTATATAATGTGTCCATTTCAATGACTGGAAGGGACCGACAAGGGCTCAGCTCGAGTCCCTTTTCGACATGAAGTCGGCACCAGTCGGGGGCTGAAAGCTCCAAGGCAAGAGGAAAACAGCAGCGCCAAGAACTCGAGTTGGACGCAGAGAATTCGATGTAATCCAATAGAAATAGAGTTCAAATTCTATGCGGATTGTCAATCTGCTATGCAATTCTTCCCTTTCTATGTGACCCCTTTATTGCATGTCTACTTGTGGCCCCAATCAGTGGTTTCCTCAAGTGAGCGTTGAGATTTCTCAGCAGCCACATGTTTGGGACCTACTTTTGGGGCAGCTCCATCACCAGTCATCCTGGGTTCTACTTTGCGTTTCACTTCTTCATCACAGCTGCTCTAGCCGTTGAGGTATCAGTTCATGCAAACAGCAAGATGCTCTCACTAGGGCGAAGTCTCCAGGATGAATACTTCAGGAAATGGACACAGGAGAAGGATCGCACGTGTCCATCAAAAGTCAGTGGGAGACATTCCACCAAACCCATACAATTTTGAGGCTTAGGAATCTTGACCGATACCCATCGCTTCGTACTCCAACACATCAGTAGCATGGCCATTTGCTCTTTACGAGTACTGTCAGAGTTGGTAAAAAGAAGTCAGCAGTTTGAATCACTTTTTTCACCTAGGAAGTTGTCTAGACCAGGTGTGGTTGATATGGTGCTTTTTCCGCTGTTTTCTTGGGGTTCAAGTGGTGACGTGGAAAAACCTACAGAAAACCCACCCCCCCCGAATGTTGGTAAACCTAAGCATTGATGGCCACAACACCATAGTCCGCTCGTGGGCGGACTATGAGCCATCCTCCAGCGTTGTTGGTTTTGTAACCTGGAGACGGCCGTTTGTTTTGTTTGTCTCTGGGTTTCTTGGTATTGAAGGATTGAAGGGTGGACATTTCTGCTGTGTATGGCTCAGCTCGCAGCAACAGAGGGGACGTGACACGGATTGCGCCTTGGAAGCCATCGCAGCATGTGCCAAGTACCAAGGCTTTTCTGCGAAGAATGTAGAGTGAATACAATCAGTTTCCATAAATTGATTCCTTTACCAGGAGCTATTTCCCCAGTTGATCATTGTCAATCATTGTTCCGTTTCTGGCGAATAGCTCGGGGGGTTATTGCAATCAGTTTAACACTCTCATCTGATATGTGAAGTGTTCTTTAGAGATGGCTTGATTTTACGTCGGAATTGATATGATTAATCAGCTTTGACAGGAGGAAGGGGGATGGCTGCTGTTCAGGTGGACTCACCAAACAAGAGTTATTTGGTGTAGCGCTTGGGTCTCGCCTGGAGCAGCGGGTACGGATCCATTTGGAACATTCTCAGTGAAGACTTTCTTGAAGCGTTGTTCTGAGGAGCCATGAAGAAAGGACGTGCAGCAAAGCAATGTAAGATGAGGACAGCAGAAAGGACGGCAGATTTCGTTGCTGTGGTTGCGTGGGTTCCACGGTGCAGGATGGCTCAGGGTTGCAGCGTGGCATCGTTGTTGAACTGCGCCGACAACAGCGGAGCCAAGAACCTGTACATTTTCGCTGCCGGGGAGCACAGGTCATCAATTCATTGGATAAAAAGTTGAGATGCCCAAATGTGAAGTCAGGGGCACAAGGATTATATATTTCATTTAGTATTTCGTATGTTATTGGTATTGAGTTTATTCAGTATTTATTGAAACAGTTTGGTATTATACTAAATACCCAGTATCAACATTTTAGTTAGTAAATGTCGTAACTGAAACATGAATCCTGGGTATTTTAATGAGTAAATGTAAATCCTGGAACATCCAAGCCATTAGTTAGCTTAGTTATTGGAACATCATCCATGTCTTAGTCGTGTGTTTCTGAGGTCATTGGCATCGGAGGCCGCTTGAATAAGCTCCCCAACTGCTCTCCAGGAGATCTGGTCGGTGAACCCAGTGGCACGGGCCAGCTCCAACAGGAAACTGCAGCAGTGGAGTTGCGGAAAGATGTTTTCAACTGGAAACTTCCAAAACTAGCAATAGTAGTGGTGGTGGTTAGAAGTTATGGTTAATAGTTGATAATCAGTTGATAATCAAATCAATAGTATTGATTCATAGTAACTTGGTTAAGTTTTCTTCATAACTACTAATAGTTACAATGGTTAAGAGTGGTTGTACTGGTTATATATCTTTTTGGATGTTTGCAATTGGAAGCTGGTGGAAAAAGAGATGGAAAAGTTCCGAAAACACCGCGCAACCTTTGGAACATTTCGAAGCAGCAAGTCTCATGTGAGTCTTGCAGACTTTTTGAACCCGAACTACAACAGGAAAATCAGTATCACAGATGTCCCGGGGTACCTGTCATTAATGGGTGGTTTCTGCCATTTCTCCAGGTGCTTTGCAGTGTGAAGAAGGGAAAGCCCGAGCTGCGCAAGAAGGTGCTGAAGGGAGCCAGGACCTCAAGAGCAGCGAGTTTCCAGTTCTTCGAATTTGCAGATGTGAAAAAACATATAGAAATGAATAAGATAAATCAAATAAATTAAAATAGATATTTAAAAACATATTTGTTAATCTTTATTTGAAGATTCTATTCCTATTCCAATGCAATTATTGCTTACCTGTTGCTAACCAGCATCCTATTTCCTGATCTTCGCAAGTCTGTCATGGTGAGTCTTCTTTTGTCTAAGCTGGTTTGCCACAGTACTCCTCCACTTATTGCGGCGGCGTTGAAACAGTTTGTCCAATGATGAAGATCAATGAATGAGAAAAACAAGAAGGAAACGTTTTGTGGCCTTTCTTTCCTCTTTCCTATCGCTTCTTTATCTTTCCTTTCCTATGTTTCTCCATTCATTTTGGCAGCTTTTCACTGTCTTTGGCGTCAGGTGGTGATTCGCCAAAAGAAGGCCTGGAGGCGACGTGAAGGTGTGTTCGTGTACTTCGAGGACGCCCATTGGAACGACGATCTCAGCATTCAAAATCTTGGAGTTCTCAAGTGTTCAGTGAATCAGTCTGGAAGAATCATCAGAGTAGTAGAATTCAGTAAGTCCGTACAACTGGCAGTTCGTCAACACTTTTGCTTGAATAGGGTCAATATGTGTCCACTACTTCCCATCCCGAAACCTTCGAGACAAGGGGGTAGGTGAGTTGGCTCGAGGACAATGCTGGCGTCATTGTCAACGACAAGGGAGAGATGAAAGGTTCAGCAATTCAGGTGCAGACTCAGCTCTGGTGTGCTTAGCAATGTCAAAAAATGGGGTCAACATGGGGTCAAGCTACAAAGGACGGAGCTGTTTTTGTGGATCCCAATCGCAACCAACTCTTTAAGTTTGATTGGTTTTCACAAGCACATGTTTTTGACAATTTCTCAATTGTCCCCATAATAAGGATTCATCGTCAGGCCAACTCACTGAAGTTGCTCCCACAAAGTACTCATGGTAAGAATGCCAGGAGGCCAACAGCACGCTGTTGGGAGTTGAGAGACTCCCTTGGAGTGTGGGATTTCCTGTTGGTCTTGGTGATGGTGATGACAAAGCCATGTTCCCAGGGCCCTGTGGCCAAAGAGTGCGCGGAGCTTTGGCCCAAAATCGCCTCCTGCGTTTGGGGCCCAAGTTTTCAGGTGAGATCACCTGGACCTCGGTGTCACTCGGAGACCTCACACTAGAAACCTGTAAAGTGCCCAATAACAAGACGTGTATATCAAACAGTAGGGTTACAAGTTACAACTGTTTTGAAATGGGTATCCAACAACCAACTAGTTGATCCTCACTCAACATGAGTTGTCTTCCCTGGGTTACGCTTTGTCGCTTGCAGGTAGCGCCGGTCCTTGGGTACCATTCTGTACTGGTACATGCCTTGATCAAACGGAATATCACATTGTCGAAATCAGATATTCAAATAGTTGTTATTGTCAAAAATTATCATATTCTTTGTATGTTGTTGACTTTGTTAAATTCAAAGTTGACCCCGTAGAACTTCCATTTGAACCAGCCACGCATGTGATCTCCCGGGGGTGGAACCACCTGATGTGCATAGCCAGGGGCTGCTTTGCCAAGGCCCCGGCCATCTGCTGAGAAGCGATCACTGGATTCTGCGATGCGAGCGACGGTGCCTGAAAAAAGATGCGCAGAGATCTGCACGGAAAGAGTTTCCTGTTTTGGTTGTGGCCAGGTGGATGCGAAGCAATGCTTGACGCTACATGATTTTTTGGGAGTAACCAAGCACACTGGCTACTTTGTGATACTACCTGATGCATGAAATCACTTGATGCGATTGAAAGCCTTTGCTTGGAAATTCCCTGAGTTCAGGTGACCACTGCATGGTGAAACTTTCCACGTGAAACTTCAAGGTGAAACTTCCGCATCTCAGTTGGTTCGATTGCCGTTCCCCATCACCACACTGCCACCATGAGCCGCGTCCCTTGGACCTGTGATGAGACTGCACGGAATGGACACCTCGGGACATGGATACTCTCATGGGAAATCCTTCCAGTGATGGTGTGCTGCTTTGGTGACTGTTGGCGAGTGGATGGTTGATATCTGTTGCTATGGTTTACCTTATATAATTCTTCTGGAGAGGTTATCGGTTATCTCCAAAAAGTTGATTGTTCCGAAATTCTGCAGCAAACAGGGGAGACTGGATGTGATTTCATTGAATTGTCCAGAGGTAGTGGAGGATCCTGATATTGATAAACTGCCCAGATTTGACGGGAAAACACCAGCCTTTGATAGTACGGTTGGGAAGGGTTGATTATAGATCTACCATAAACAGAGTTGTCAGAGACTTGGTGAGACTTCCAATGCTGCTCTCAATGGCATCATGATCATGGAGATGCTTCCAGAGGACCAAACCAGGATGCTGTAGCTCGTTCAGACCTCTCAATGTAGCTCCGGGTCAAAATCAAGTTGATCCACTTTTTGCCTCAAACTCGCTGAATCTGGAGTCGCAGTTTGAACTTTGTCAACTTTCTCAATCAAAGGGAACCATCAAAACTGCTACTTAAGTGACCACAATTGATTCTCGAGTTCCTCTTCATCCGAGGCTGGTTCGAGCTTCCTGGTTCTGGGCGCCCTGGCGTGCCTGTTCTGGGGCCCCAGCTTCACGGGATCCGTGCCAAGGAGGCAGGAGAGCGCAGTGGTGAGGATGGCCGGTCCTTCCAAGTGGGTGAACGCGCAGGACCCTGAGATGTCCCACCCAAGCGGCCTCTACGTGCTGCCCATGAAGCCAGCAAAGAAGCAGGAGAACTACATCTACACCTGGAAGAAGGATGACAAGGGAGTGATTCAGGACTACATGAAGGTGCCCTACGACAAGCCTGAGCGTGCTGCCTACTACTACACCCAGCGTAAGGACAACGGATGCTGGGACCACTGGGGCCCTTGCGGCGAGGGTGAGGCAGCATGATTTGCATAGGCGATCGCAAGCTTTTGATCAAGGCATGTGGGGTCAATTAACCTCACAGTTGGCTTTTTCAACCTTCGATCAGAAGACTGGAAGCAAAAAGAAAGGAGTGCGCATTTTGGGGCAGGTTGGGATTCCTCTTGCGGCATAAATGCCTGCCAGAGCGGAATACTTTAAAATCGAGCTTGAAGATTCAGTTGTTTGGTGATTTTTTATCGTAGTGATTGTTCATGACTATCTTTTGTCCGACGCCCCTCATGATGAGAGGATGATCCGCGGCTCCAAGTCAGTGCTCAGTATCCGCAGACCTGGTGGCTCCAGATTCAAGTTGTGACCTGGACCCTTTGCCCCGCAATGGCGGGTGCGGACACCTAGCGTTTGCAGGGTATACTTCATGCAGATGAGCAGATGTGCATACGAAAACGATCATTTTGCGCAGAGGGTTTTTGACTTTGTTTTGTGTCTCTGGGGGCAGGGGCCTTCTGAAACTCTTGGCGGTTGACATTGACCCAAGTCTTTGGAACCCCAGTTCAGAAGTGATCCTAAGCCTACACCACCTGAGAGCGATCATCGATACCAGGAGACTTAGCATTCTTGGGGCTACACTATTCATGGGTACCATCCACGCTTAATCGACCATGGATGTTTCCTTTTTTACCTCCTAGAACCAGTTGAGTTGACCAAATCCAGATGCAATTGCTGGTTGATCATCCTCAACATAGGGGGGCGTTTGAGGCCATGACAATGCGACATGAGAATGTCTAAGTCAAGCAGTGATAATGGTGTGCTTTTCTGGCAGAGGTTACTGTGCTTACATCTAGCAGCCACGAACACATAGAACATCATAAGTGTCATGCCATCTATGAATTGCTCCTTCGGAAATTTGGGCTTAGCCGAACCAATGGTTGCGATTGGGCACTGTGTTCGGAACATCATTTCCAATCAGCTGTCCGATGTGCAGGAAACAATGCTGGAGCGACAGATTTCAATTGCCTGGAGTTCTTCAAGGAGTGGCATACATGATGCCGTCAATGCTATTGTAGTGTGAAGGTCTGCTTTGGAGTACCTTCAAGCGCTGTTGGTTTCCAATTCTTAGAAGCAAATTTGCCCCCCACAAATCACACCATGTCTTTGGGTGGCAACTGAGGGTAGCAAGAACATGTTTATTTGAGTGGATCAAAATCCCAGTGTGGGTGGATATCGAGTCATTTAAACGGGCACTCACAATGAGGCCATCGTCAGCCCCATAGCCAGGTGTGAGTCATAGCTTGTCTGCTGCAAGAGAGGAAGGGAAGTTTCAGGATCCCACCTGGCGCAGTTGAAACGATGTGGTTGAAACGAACCCGGCGTTCCTCCGTGGTCACAGGAAGAAATCAGAAACGAGAACGCCACCATCAAGATCGGCCTGGGCACTTGGAGCAAAGTTCCGAGGGCCAAAATGAAAGATCTATGGATGAATCTATGGATCTATCTACATCGATGTGTATATCTATGTCTATATGTGGAAATACTTATCCTATCTATGTCTATAGACCTATATCTATTTATGTATATTGCAGTCCTCTACATGTATATTTGTATATTTTTTTGAAGGATGGGAATCCGTGCAATCAGAGGGAAGAGGTATCACCTGGCAAGACCCGATAGCGCCATCTTTTGGAATCAGTGCAGTACCTCCGTCATGTTGCTTATCTTAAGAGCAGCAAGTCCAGATTTCCTGTAGGTTTTTCTTCCGAAATTTCCGCCTTGAAGAGAATTGAGGGAAAGGAGACTTGAGACGCATGAAGTGCAGACCTTGGCATTTTGGACCCTTCGGCAATGATCTAGAATCAACCGTTGGTTGAGGGACTATGTTATGCAGTCTTATCAAAAGTTCTACGATGGAAAATCAACTAAGCAGCATCCAAATTGTTGGTGATGGCTGGTGCTTGTCCCAAATTATAAGACGTCCATAGCCATGCTCTACCATCATTAACCCCAAGTATCGACAAATTGCCCGCCATGACTAACCATCATCAATGATAACTTTCAATAAGTTTTCAAGCATCATCAATCATCATTTACCATCATCATTCTCATTATTATTATCATCATTCTGACTACTGTGATCGCCATCATTATTCTCATTTTTATCATCATCATCATCATCATCATCATCATCATCATCATCATCATCATCATCATCATCATCATCAGCATCACCAGCATCATCAGCATCATCATCATCATCATCATCATCATCATCATCATCATCATCATCATCATCATCGTCATCGTCATCGTCATCGTCATCGTCATCGTCATCGTCATCGTCATCGTCATCGTCATCGTCATCGTCATCGTCATCGTCATCATCATCATCATCATCATCATCATCATCATCGTCATCGTCATCGTCATCGTCATCGTCATCATCGTCATCGTCATCGTCATCATCATCGTCATCGTCATCGTCATCGTCATCATCGTCATCATCGTCATCGTCATCGTCATCGTCATCATCGTCATCATCATCATCATCATCATCATCATCATCATTTATCGCTATCATTATTGTCATTATCATCGTCTTTCTTTTACTATCATTGTTATTATCATTATTGTTCGACTTTTACTATTATCTTATCATTTGTCACTATCATCACTTCTCTTCTCCTTGTCACATGTAACCCATCCCCTGAGGTGCCGTGAACCAGTTGCATCTCATTGCCTCGGCGGCCTCCTCAGCTTGGCGCTGATGGGATCTCTCTGTGGATCTTCTCCTCTCTAAACATTTGGTTTCTCCCCTCTACAAATATATTACAAATAGCATTCATTAGATATACATTTTCTATATAACTACAAATGTACATTTTCTATATTCTATTTATTTTGGATATTCAACTATTCTATTCTTCTCTTCTCTCTTCGTTTGATTTGTTCACATTATTTGATCTATTCTATGATCTATTCTTCCCTTTCTTCTTTCGTTTTTATGCTATACTGTCAATTTGCATTGTCTTTGAGTTTGTCCTTAGTCATGATTGGCGATCCTGGTCAAAGGGGCTTCCATGATAAAAAGGCTCTCAAAGTGGATCGATTGTCACCCTCTTCACCGGAGTTTAATATGATAGATCAGTTCCCTTAGCCAGTGGTCTCTTACCACACCAGTGGTCTCTTACCGACACTATGTAGGCCTGAACACCACTGCACATGGAAGGTATGTAAGCACCCCTTGACGACAAGGTATGTTCATGGGTGGCCAGGTGAATTATGCTTGGCAGATAGGCCTGTTTGGTAAGCAATGGCTACGGTTCGGAGTGGAACCTCCCTGGAGTTTGGTTAATGACTAGGGAACGATACGATAGATCCCACGATGTTTGAAGACACTAATGGTAGGATCTTGCCAAACTCCACATGGTCCTAGGATTTTGATGATCGAATTTCGGAATGGCTATGGATGCGATTGTGCACCTACCTGCTTTATGTTGGAATCGAGCTTTAACAGAGATGCCAGTGTGGAAAGCTCAACAGCGCAACGCCCAGACCTTTTGGGTTGATGATGCACCGCTTTTGCTATGACATCAGCCGCAAACAGAGAATCAACAGACGTTGACTGTTCATTAATTACTATGCTGATGGTGGAGACTGTTGAGACATATCGATCAACCCGGATTGATGCTGGCGGTTCATGACCAACCGGATTGCAATTTAGAGTTCTGATGCTTGATACCAACCAATAAACCGAACCCAACCCCGACTGGCTTGATGGCTGTTCACATGCAGTTCATGACCATTTCCCGGATGAAACCAGCAGAGGAAATGACTCAACCACTTACAGTGACCTGACCAGTTTGAACCACTCAGTTTCAACCACCGAGCCAGTTACAGTTTCAACCACTGGGCGCCACTTGGCTGTGCCACTTGGCCGAGGCACTTGGCCCCCAGAGGACGGTGAGCGAGCTCATCCCTTACGTCGTGCAGGCAGGAGCTGAGATCGGTACGAGTTTTGTGGGCAGAACTCCTCCAGTCAGAAACAACCCCCATGGTCCTCATGTAACTCATGGTGTTTCGACATGCTGCTAGAGTCGCTCAGAAAGACCAAGTGCTATTCTTCAGAGGCCATACAGAAAGAGAGATTCTTGGAAAAATGGGGATTGCCGGATTGCTGGGATTGCAGTTTTGTAGTATTCTGGTACCAGCTCGATTTTTGACCAAAAGGAGGATGGTCAAAAACACTTCATCAGCAAAAGCATTATTAACCATTAGGACAGATTTGTACAAGCAAGAGTTAATCAGATGATTCCCCCCCTACACACACAAGCCAAGTCAATAGTGGCGAATCACAGTCGTCAACCTGTTGACATCCAACGTTTGGCATCGCAGCAGTGCCCTGTAATTCGTCGTCCACGTGTCATTTGCAGGTCGTTCAGGAGGAGCCGTTGTGCAACGATGACGAGTTCCTGTACTCAATGGCAAGGCGTGTCAGTACAGCTTCCAGGTGGTCCTCTACTTGTATAAGTTGGTTCATAACCTGGGTACCAGCTATGGTAGGGAAAGCTTTTACATACAGTTAAGTGGCTTTGAAGTGAAGAATCTTAAGCCATGTGTAACTCGCGGGCCCACCTTGTATGGCTCCCATCGATCACAATCACCAGCTGAGCGGTGGATTTCCCATCTTAGACCTTGAAAGCTTGGAGCCAGTGACTGATCTGCTGATCCTTTGCCCCTGAGTCAATGGTCGTTGAAAGTGTTATCCTTTTTGAACATCATTACCAACAGTCACCAGTGAACCATTGAGACTCATGGTCAACAGAAAGAGTGACTTGGAATATCTTGGAATCATTCTGAAGTATGTTGGTTTGTTGGTTTCTCTCATTCTCATTGACCACTGTCATCATTATATACAGTATATATACATATATAATTCACCAAGTGTTAGGCCTTCCGCAGCTGCCCTTGATCCACAGGCAGTATGCAGTCCTCTCTGACTACATCAACGGGAATGATGAAATGTGGATCCCTCGGCTCTGATGAAACCGAAGAGCTGGTTGATTCCAAGAAAGATCATTTTTCTGGCAGACGAGCTCACTTGAACTCATTTGCAACTAGGGGATCAACAAAAACCACGACAACATGGCACCGAAACTGGGACTCTGAAGCACTTGTGCAGTGGCCAAAGTGTTAGGATCCACATGTGCTTGTCATCGAAGCTCCAAATGCACTGTAGATGCACATTCTGGATAGATAGATAGACAGATCGGACGTCAGATAGCTCACTAGGTCAGTAGACAGGCAGATAGAAAAAGGAAAGGCACACAAATAGATAGATCGATGGAATGTTTTCGACCAGATTATGACAGCAGGGAAACCATCATCTTGAAATGAAAGGGATGTAGCTGTCCATTTCCGAACTGTCTCTGAAATGGACTTACCATTTAGCGGGTAAAACAGAGCCGTGTTTCACACGCGGGTAGTGAACCCGAGGCTCATCGCACCTTTGGAACACTTGGCTGCGCAAGAGGAGACAGTGATCCGAGACCAGGTAGGTGGACCAGACTTGGAAGAGAATTGTGGGGAAGCCAACAACCATATTGGGGGACCAACCATAGCACATGCTGGTTCTATCATCTTAGGTGGATAGTCACCTTATGTAACATGATAGAACCAACCATATTAGGTGGATGGCCAACCCGTGCCAGCAACCATAGGGATGTACCATGGCAATAGGCAGATCACCAACTCGTGTGCGAGTGCTTGGTGGTGGGGTCGTGATGTGCCGCTCGCAGCTGAGACAGCGACAGGGTGCCAGGGATTGGGCAGCGCAAGGTGGTGCATGAATAGTGATTAGCAGAACCATTCTAAGAACAGTACGAGAAAACAATCTAAAGTTATACCTACAGAATTCATTGGTGAATGGCCGTTTTATTAATAAACAATCACTATCCTGCCTAAAATTGCCATATCAGCAGAATTCTACCTAACATGGCCATATCAATACGAGTAAAAGAGTCAGTCAAGATGTTATGATTTCGTGTAGTCCTAATGCTTTTCTCAAGCAAGTATACTGCCGTATGCCACAGCACATTGAAGGAAGTGTAAGGACGACCAAGAATCCGCAGCATCTCACACTGTCGGCAGGCAATTCAATCCCTTTGCAAGGTCATTGAGAAGAGGCCTGGTCGACCTCTTCACTTCATTCTCATCATCAGGATACCCTTGTCTCATGCTGTACCCTCAAAATCACTGGCTTCCTTACTTGGTTTCATTTGATTCATGCTGGGCTTCTCTCACAAACAGTGACCAACAGTTTTCCCAGCCCATCCACTGGCGCAACTGGTGGACCCCAAGAAAGCAGCCGCTTCACTGGGACTGCCATGAGGCCAGCCTTGGCTCCAGATTATCTGGTGCAATCCACAGTTTCAGTGGTGCGGGTTCGGTGCAATCCCGGTGTAATTTAGCCAACAGAAAACATCAGCGGTTGGTGACCTACAAGAAGGTGCTCAGATGTGCTTTTGATGTCTGGTGGTTCATGATGTTTCATGAAGATGGTGAATGTGAACATAACTTTCATGAATGAAAGAGACCGCAACTCTCACGAAGTTGATGCTGGTCGTCGGACGGGAGCTTCAACCCCCGACACCCTTCGATGCTGTTTCGGGAGGCTCTGGGTATGGCTGTGGGGTGCTGTGGGCACCAGCCCCTTGGACAACTGAGGTGCCAACCTTGCATCGCTTGGCCACCAAAACAGATTTCTTCACTGCGCGTGTGTCCGCCTGTGCCAGGGACCCAGGTGCCACGACGTGAGAAGGTACAGTGTACAGGTCATGTCTGGGTACAGGTCATCAGCTGTGGAGCTTCCCGAAACTTGAGCTTTGGAGCATCCCTATGTGCTGTGTGCGCAGCAGGGTGGGTTGACCTTGGAGCCACGAAGTCATTGCCACAGCGTCGCCTGAGGCCTTGTTGCCCTTGGCGTATCGTCATGCCAGGAGCCCGAGGAAAGAAACATCGGGTGGCGTTGATTTAGGCGCCTCAGTGGGAGCCCCACTGCGCCCAATCAAACCACCAGTTACTTACAGGACAAGCCCCAGAAATCATTTTCTGAGGTCGAAGAAGACGTCTGGAATCAATGTAGATGGAAATCTTTTGCAGAATGATGTGGTGCCCAAACATTCTCACATAACTTGCAGCTGCAGGGTAGTGTTGAGAATGTCCATTGGTTTGTTCTAGTTCAAATCGTTCAAAGAGGTTATCAAGTCCAACTCACTGGGGGACTCCCTATCCATCAGCGCCTCTGTAATGATCTCCACCTCGAATTCCATCGCATCATCGCATTTGTTCGGCTTCCAAGGTCAAGGAAGATCAGAAGGCTGGCCTTCGCAAGGCGAGGAAAGGGATGACAAGACTCACAAGACTTCATGACATCATATGCACCAAGCATGTGCGACCATGGGTGCTACAGCATGTTGACCCAACATACATGGGTCCCTGCATGCACCAACCAAGAACCAGCAACCATCCCATGCTGCAACTGTCGTCGTTGACCGTAGGCCTTCACCATGCTCTGTGCTGATGAGACGCCCATGGTGCGTCGTGCCGCAGCGCACAAGATGCGGGATTTCGTGTCGGTTTGCGTCAAGCAGGTGGGATGCTGCCGCTGTTGGGAAGAACTGAGGAATGATCCAAGAGCTGGTGGCGGATCTAGCGGGTGAAGATGCATGTTGAACGGAGATCAGTCATGATTTTTGATACCAATTGTTTCAGAATACAATGAAAGCACATGGATACAGATATATTCATCCAGAATGGTCAAAAGCCATCCATCCTGGTGTATTTGGGGACTCACTCAGCCAGATCATCCAAGTCATCCAACTCGCTCAACTCATCCAACTTATCCAACTTCGTTCCATCTTTCCACAGGGCCCTGCTGGGGACATGCTGGCAGGACCTGCTGACTGACCTCATCGGAGTCTACAAACAGCTTTCGCAGGAAGACACACAGGACACGGCAGATGTTTCACGGCACACCGTGGTGCAGTGCTGTGTGTCCTCTGGTAGATCATGGTATTTCAACCCAGCTGAAAAAGCACATTGATTGATGGTCAAACCAGGTAAGTCATCTAAAGAGGTGGCAGATTTGTGTAGCCAGGTCGAATTACAAGAGGTGCACAGCAAGTCAGATGCGGAGTGCAAATCAGCTACAAGTGTTAGGACATACCCCATACCCCTCTGGTTGTTTTTTTCTTGCCCGTTAATTTGCAATGTTGATGCGCTCCGGGCTTTCATATTCCCAGCTCGTCTGTTTCACTAACAGAGCCACCAATAATCAACAAAGAAGTCATCAATACTTTGCAATGATCTGAGACAACGTTGTTGTCAATTCTATGGCCACCTGGCGATGAATCCGCTGAGTGCTCAACGGCTGTTCCAGAAGGTGCTTGAGGATAGCGCACTGTCTATAGCTAACAAAGCAATTTGTCTACGATATTATCATGGTTAACCAAGATCTATAGGTGGCTAATGATTAGTGATTTCGTTGTAAAAGCGGTTCATTTCTACCTTTTTCAAACATGTGTGGGGACATTGTGACTTGGCATCATTTAAGAGTCTTGTAGGACACCATCCGAGTGGCTTGCGTCCATGCGACCTTAGTCATCGCCAAGATGTTGAACGCGGATGAGCCGGAGCACCCAACTGAACTTGCTGAAACTGTCGGGTAGAAGCTCCATCAAGGAGCTTTTGAGGGCACTGCTTCCAAGCCAAGCATCATTGCTTTTTGTGTACTGTATATGATGATGTCACATCATGATGTATCTGACATGCTGATGGCATCTCGGGGGAACCGACGATTGGTGCAGCAGTTGGCGGTTCCGCTGTGGTCTCCTAAGGAATCGCCAGCACACGGTGAGCGTGATCAAAGAGGCAGCCGAGGATCGATCCTGGCGAGTGAGGCGGCAACTTGGAACCATGGACGCGGGGTGTGAAAATGTTGCGGATGGGTTATGGATGGTTGAATTATGAAAAGGAAGTCTTGAAACTCTAAAATCAAACCTGCTTGACCAGATGAGGACAGACCAACCATGAATCGGAGATTCGCATTCCCAAAGGGAGTCACAGCTATGAGCGCGCACTCAGAACTGTCAAAGATCCGGAGTTCAGCAACAAAGGTGCAGATTTTTGTAGGTTTCTACAAATATGAAGCGATTCCTCACCTCTCGGTGTTAGGTGTAGCCTGACTGCTAGGATCAACGGCAATATTCGTGGGATGCAACCAGCCTCGCTGCATGTGTTTTATGATCAGCCATTGGTTCATCACTCGGTAGTTCACATCATTATTTTTGGGATATAGGGCTGGTTGATTGCTTATTATTGGCGGCCATACCATCCAACAATGATAATCCAAATATATTTGTACATAATTTAATTGGCTTTGATTCTCTTTCAAGAACCAATCAATAGATAGTAATATCTTTTTTCATATGGCCCATGTGCTTCAAACAATACTGTTCTAAGCAACCAACAGCTTATTTGTCTTCGTGATTTCCTACCAACCAACCAAATAATCAACTTCAATCAGCTTCAACCATCAACTTCAGCCAACTTCAACCACCAACCAGCCAACTTCAACCAGCTTCAACCAACGTCAAGCCTAAGCAGTGTCCAACTCCACCATGGTCACAATGCCTCCCTGGTAGGCTGACGGTTGCCAAGAACTTCGATCAGCTTTGCCAGGCCTTCGGTCCGGGGCCTCAGCGGATTCGCAACTGGATCTCCTTAAGATGAGCTAAGAGAAAGATAGGAGAAACTAAGATGACAGCAAGATAAACTAAAACGTTGACTAAGATGATCTAAGATGTCTTGTGAATACCTCTTGTCAATACTAAGATGGAGCAATCCACAGTGGGTGTGTAGGTACGACGTCGTAGCAAGCTGAGGACCAGAGCTCACTGCCCAGAAGCTGATGCAGCCGTTTATTCAGCTGATGAAGGCAGCTGTCCGTGGAAGTTTCTGATCCCTCGTCAGCCGCAACACATGGGGAATGCCAGGGGAAGATGACAAATGGATACGCAGAACGGTTTCGATACAGTTTGGAAATGTTGGAAATTGGGCAGGGCCAACGTCATATTCTCAAGAAGCGCGTGCCTACCGTGATGTAGATTTCATTCTGATCATGGCAGTTGTGTACCTTGCAGGGGACCGACTCTCCATCAATACTGTTCAATACCACCCTGATGAAACAGTTTGATAGCAGAATCTATTACCGTTGACTTGGACTGTTTGCTTCACAATTTCCATGGAGTTTGCTGAGTTTGCCCAGTTGGCACTGCTTTCCAGGACAATGAGCAGGAGGTGAGGAAGGAAGCTGTGCGGGTCATTGAGGCATGTCTGAACCTGCTGGGATTCCAAGTGAGCCATCAGTGAAGCGCTCCCAGTGATCGCCACCGGACTAGGCAGGATATCTTATTTGGCAATGCCAAATATCCTGAAACAAACATATCATAGAGAAAACAAATCACGAAAGATGGCTAGATGAAGGTTCCAAGCAGGAGTCCTGTTTGATTTTGACCCATTCGAGCTGTCTGTAATCCTCTGGTCCTTTCAGCTTCTGTGGTCCCGGAGCAGCGGAAGCAAGACCAGTCGTTGGCGGAACGAACCTTGCACGACCTGGGGTGGATCAAGTCTGACCTAGTTTGGGACATCATCATGGACATCATCATCATCATCATCATCATCATCATCATCATCATCATCACCATCATCACCATCATCACCATCATCACCATCATCACCATCATCATCATCACCATAGACTACCCAACCAAAACATGACCAGCTCTTCCAGAAATAGCTTTCACTCCCACTAGATTGATGGTGGTTGATGACAGTTGAAACAAGCCGTTAGCAGATGGTGGCTCTTGCTTAGTATCCCCTACTATCCACCACCATCAAGGATAGGTGGTGAATGGTGAATCACTGACTAACCATCAATGGTTATAATCTCTAAAGTTGCTTGTTGTCCACTATTATTGTCTTTCAACCACTATCAACTATATACTATCAAGTGGATAAAATGACTCTTCAATCCCTAAAGTTACGATTATCTATTGACTACAATTCCGTATAGTTACTATTGACTATTCAACCAACGACTACAATTAAGCCCTATAATGCATGGTTACCTATCAGCCATGGTTAAGTTGACTATTAACCACTATTTATCCGTTACCATTAGCTACTATCAACCATTAGCTTTATCACGGGCTCATCACCCGGTCGCACTGAGGCCTGAGCCATTGACCAGCGAGCAGCTTCAGCAGCACATCTTGTGGGGGATCACAGAACAAGCCATCCATGGGGGTGTCGGTAGGAGTGAGCCACGGTGAAGCTTGGTTGTTGATGATGGTTGCTGGTTGCGAATAGTCTTCGATGTTGGTTGATATCAATCAATGATCATGGTGAATAAATCGTCGGTGAATGCATCATAATACAATATATATGTCATAATCGTACATATTACTTGATATATAGTACAGTATATAATTCATTTATTAATCTATTTCTGTGCATTTACTTCAACACATAGTATATAGTTGTTTATTCAAATATCTATTGATGTGGTTCATTTTTAAACTATACACATAGTATTTTTTATATATATATATATATATTTATTTACTTATTTACTATACAATTTCTTATATTTTCTTATTTATTCATGTACTTCTCAACTTCATTTCTACTTCTCAACTTCCGTTCATCCGTTGATGGCGGAGCCACCGAGGCCTCAGTTCCAGGCCTTGGGCCTGGACTCGGCGCAATCCGTGCGAGCGGTGCCTGGGCCCAGCCGTGGCAGATCACCTCCTCAACTGTGACCTTAGGGTGACCTAAGGGTGACCTAAGGGTGACCTAAGGGTGACCTAAGGGTGACCTAAGGGTGACCTATATAGACCTTATGAAATTGATATTAATGATTATTAATGTGACCTTTAGATGATATCATCCACTTTTTAGCTTCTCATGATGGTGGGACAGCAGTCATTGAAGTCCACTTTAACGTTTGGATTTAGTTGAAAATGGAAATTATAGACATTGTAGATCTAAATTGATAACATTATAGACCGTATAGAGATTTTAGATGTTCAATTTCTCCAAATAATTTCTTGCCGTTGGAACCGAGGCCTTAGCGCAGGTCTTGGGACCCGTGGCCAAAGCCCTGGGCCGCGACGCCTGGAAGCTTAGTGACCATGGCTGTTGGGTTGCAACAGATCCGTTGAATCAGATGTCAGTTGTCAGTTGAACATTGAGATCCAATTGAGATCTCCGCTGGAACATCACATAGCCAGGACATTCATGAATGACTTCTAATTAGGTGAAATGGGTATTTGGCATCCATTATGGATCATCCAGTGATCATCCATGTTCTACAGCTGTAAGCTAAGCGAATTACAGCTGCCACCCAGGTGACCCAGCGGCAACTGCTCAGTGTGGACTCCCAGTGTCGCAGGTGGCAAGGCTTTGTCCATCAGAAACCCGTTCGATGACTTGTAAAGGTCAAAAACATAGAAACTCGAAAGGATCTCTCCGAGAACATCTTTAAGCTGTACCTATTCCTGTAGTAACTGGCAGTTATTTCTCAGATACCAAACATTGTGCCTGGTGCTTTTCTCCCTCTGCCAGGCCTCATCTCAGATCTCATGAAGGTTTGGGGCAGCGGGCGTTGTGTTGAGGGATATGGAAACATCCATGATGCGTGCTGTCTTCGAATGATTCTTGCATTTCTTCCCCTGTACTTTGCGGTGCCTCGGGGAGCTCCAGGGGTGATGCCGTGGCGCAGGATGAGTTCCACGACGTGCGGTTGAACATCGTGAGCCACGCAGGGCTCATCTGCGAAGTTTTGTCCGTCGACGGCCTGGTGCGGCACTCAGGGGGGATCCCATGGGTTGGTGCTACGGAGGGGAGATTTGGCCCATGGGAAGACGACTGTTTGCACAGTTTCCATCTTGACGGTTGGAGGTACAGCCATGGCTGTGGATCGGCCCCTAATGCTTTGGATTTGTTGAGGAGTCTTGCTGGAAAGATCTGAAATCTGGCAGCTCATAGCTCCTCTCTGCTTCAAAGATGAAGGTGTCCAGAGTGGATCACCCAAATGCAACTTGTCCACGAAAGTCTTGGCACATTTGCCCTTCGCTGCCAGGTCCACTCTTTGCTGCACACCGTGCAGAATCTCATCATGGACAACCATTGGCGAATTCGTCAGAGCGTGGTGGAGCAAGTGCCAAAGCTAGTGTCCACCTCAGCTGCGAGATCGCCAGGGCAGGATCTTTGTTGAAGATTTTCCAGTGGGATTTTCACAGTTGAAGATTTTCGATTTTCTATATTACCGCCTATTTTCCATGGTAAACTCATGTTTCCTCCGGCAAACTCAGCTTGATTGAGCACGAGTCCGATGAAAAAAGTTGTCCCAACACGTCAGCCTGACCGAGTCCCGGCTCTTTGGCATGGAGATGTTCCAGTCGAAGCTGGAGGCACTTTCTTGCGGAGATTTCTGTGGTGCCGTAATGCCTCCCTGTCAGCAGCAAGCAGTTCGTTTTGAGATTCTCACGATGCAAAAATCTGATTGCCTGAGACTTTGCCTCGGAACTCGGGTGTAAGGGGTAAACACAGATTTGCCAATACCCAGCTGAGAAGTGCCAACAACCCATGTTGATCATATTGATTGAAGAAACTCATCATGGCCCACTCACCTGGCTGAGTTTCTGATCAAGCAGATGTCGGTTTTCCCATGACTGCCTTGGTGCCACGGCCACCGCCGCCTTGTGCCTCAGAGCATCTTCCTCTCGAGCCTCAAAGACTCAGTGCACTCAGTGCGACAGGTGCCGAGCCAAGGGAGTTGTCGTTGTCGTTGTAGTTTTGTGAAGGAAATTCAAAGAGACTTGATAGCAGACTTGTCATTCTTGACACAGTGGACCATCACCAAGCCGTCTTTATTCATATATTTGGAGGAATTCGTGGTAACCAGACTTTCGAGGTTTTGAGCTGTTCCTGGTAAGATTCACAGACCAACCGAACGAATGATGCTGTTGCAGCAATGGGTCTCAGGCTGCAATTCAGCACTTGAAGGACATTGCGGAGACCTTCGGTTCACAGTGGACCGTGGAGCATCTTTTGCTGGGCACACTCAGCCAGGATGAAACATCAGCAGTGGTGAACTTCACTTGGAAGTTTGGCTGCTTGTGGGAACTAGCCATAACCATCGACATAATCAAAACATGATACCGTCAGTATTGTGAAAAGTAGGGCTGATACTATCATAGTGCAACAAGGATGAAAATCAGCATCCAGAATTATGGATGATTCAAATCATGGCAACCGCTCCCAATTGATCACCCGGGTTAACGCCACTGCTCCCATGGAAGCATGCCACCCGACCATATTTGGCCCGAGAGGTACACTCCAGCGGTCGTTTGCTGATTGGAACCGACTACTGTAGTAACGATCAAGAATGAACAATGCAACACCATAATGTAAGCGTAACTATCCGAGGATGATGCTTCGACTGCCTGGTGTATATCAGGTAATTCGCCATTCCGCAAGGAAAATGTTCATTTTTTTCTGTGGGGATCTTGCCGCAGGTTGGAGTATGATAAGCGCTTGTGAGCCTTGGGGGATATTCAGGGGAGTATTGATGAAGCAGCCAGCGCAGTTGCACAGGATAGCATTGTAACTCTCATTTGCATCCCATGACTTGCCGATGTCGTCTGACAGTCAACCGGACCGTTCTTCAGTAAACTGATGCAGCTGTCAGAAAGTCTGTATTTTCAAGACGGATTTCCGTTGTGAATCTGAGATGCCACGTTGGCTTATCGGATCCAATCCTTTGAAGGCAGATTCAGACGGACAAATCTTTTCTCTCATGCTAATGAGGTGAGTCACAGATGGCAAGAACCATCCCCCGATGTTGGAAAGCTGTAAAGTCCCAAGGCCCAAATTGGTGGAGCAGTACTCTGGAAGCGTTGGCTATGCCAACCGTGTGACAACGTTCGGGGCACTTGGAGTTGAGGGTTGGTGGTACCGTGCTTGGGATGAGGTAATCACAGAAATCACCATCAACCAAGCCACTCCGCAACAGGTAACTTCAGCGGTTGCCCAACCACTCACAGTTGGTTGTCGTTTGGCAATCTGGTTCTTTGTTACTCAGGGCGTAGACGGTCATCCAATGTCATCCACCATTGCACATGCAACCGTTGATTTGAATCCTCAATAGGTCTCTCACTTGGAGCTCACTCTGTGGCACGGCCACTGCATGCCATGCTGAGGCTTCACGTGCTACCACAGGTGTCTTTCGTGATGACGTCCCGAGTCTCAGCAGCTGTGTCCAGCACTCTCTGGGTCGCCTTTGAAACGGACGTGATTGGGAAACTACTGCATCTACTGTGATCTGAGGGTGTCAACGGATGAATGTCAGCTCGTACCACCTCTGTAAGGACTATCAAGGATCAAGGTTCAGTGTGCGCTACTAGAATTAGTGAGTGGATCTGAGTGTGTTCTGCTGCAAGCAGTTCTTGGAACCTGCGAGGCCCGAACAGCTGGTTCAATACATTGTGCCTCTGCTAGTGAAGGCAACCAAGGTGCCAGACGCTGGTCCACGGTGAGATCCTGCTGCGGTGTAGCACAAGAAGCGCAACCATTTGTGGTGGATGAACAGCTAGACTCAAATTTTAATTGTGAACCCAACAAACCTGACTCATTTCTGATGGTTAGTTTAATATCCCTTCCTGTCACTCATTCATGACATTTTTTTTGTTCTTAGTGTATCCCTTCCTGTCATCATTTGTCATCCATCAGTCCTGATCAACCACTTGAGGTTTAGCTAGCTGGGCCTATCAACATATCCAACCACTAGAGGTTTACCAGTATCATCCACTAGATGTTTAGCTAACCTCACTAATTTTTATTGTCAGCTGGGCTTATCAACAAATTCAACCGCTGGATGGCCAGGATAGCGTGCCCAACGTGCGTTTCTGCGCGTGCCGCACCATCATGTGGATGTCCCTTGGCAGCCAACGGTAGGTCACCATGAACAACTGGTTAGGCATTGGTTGTTGAAAATGAAGTTTTGCAGTGGTTCATAGTGGTAGAAATTGCTTAAGCATTGGTCGTTGATACTGGTTAATGATGGTTTTTGGAATGGTTCATGGTGGTAAAGATTGGTTGTTGTTGGCTATTGTTGACCATCCGCTGCTGGCATGGTCATCCAAGTGGTTAGGACTTGGATCATGAGGACCGCTGTTTCATGGGTCCGAATCCATTGCTCTCAAAAAAAGTAGTCAAATTGCAGTTCTGATAGTTTTGAGCAAATCATGTTGACCTATCTTGACTACATTTGTTGATCTGGTGAATCTGGGGCCAGTGATGGGCATGGAGTTTTTCTTGCATGCTGAAGCTCCACTGAGGATGGAACATCATAGCCTCGGTACTCAGAACATCAACACGATCATCAAGCCGTGTTTGTCCGAGTCAACACCTCAGAGACGGGGCAGCAACTGGTGCTGCAACATCTTCCATTGCCTTTTGGCTGTGGCTGCAGATTCAGGGATGCTCAGGAAATGATTTCTTGCCGGGCAACTATTGCTTTGCAACAATTATTTCTATCAAATTACTATGGTTATGTACCACTGCCAAGTCAGTTGTGGAGAGCCACGTCGCAGTGACAGTGGTTCATTTGTTCCAAACAGTTGTGGATTCAACAGACAGAGAAACCCCAGTGGACGGCACCTGCACGGGTGCTTCCCTGCAAGTGCTGCAATTTTTCGCGTTCCCCAACTGAGCCCCATGGCCTTGACACAGCACGCGAGGTTGGAGCATGATCCCGACATCGATGTCCAGTACTACGCCCAAAGAGCTTTGCTGCTTTGTGCGGCGACTCAGACCTTGTAGCAGAATGGATGATGCTGAGCGGTGAAGACACCATGGTGACCAACCGACAACAATTCATCAACAAACCCAGGACGATTTTGTTCCAGGTGTTTCCCGTTACTCTCAAAAAAACTATCGAACAATCGTGATTTTGACATATTTCAGCAGGCAAATCACGAAGTTAGGGGCACCTCCCATGATTCCGCCCACATCTCAACTGTCATGGGACCGAGGTTGAGAATTCCAACTGCTGGGCTGACGCCAGGCAAAGCGTGTGGGCAAGCACTGGGGTCCATGGTCCCTATGAAGTCAGCAATGATGGTGATTTGTGGTGTTTATAGTAGCTGGTTAATGAGCTCGTTATTACCACCAGCCCAATTAGATTGTTTGGGTTTGGACTGTGAAGCAGCCAGTGATGGCTGTTGATCTGAAAAATCCCATGATTCCTATGGAACTGAAAGGAACCAGGTGGTCCTGAGCATCTGCACTTGGGAAGCTGATTCTCCAGGAGAGGCCCAGTGAGTAATCTTCTGACTGCGCAGTGGTGTGCACCATGAGAGTTGCGGACCTCACATTGTTCACAGCTATCGACAGCAGTACATCAGTCGCACATCAGCATCACATGACACAGATACGATTCCATCTATTTCTTTCTCAGTATAACGTGCAATGATCATTCACAGCTTCTATTTCTTCGACCAATAAAGAAGAAC
This sequence comes from Symbiodinium kawagutii, assembly GCA_009767595.1. NCBI lineage: Eukaryota > Dinophyceae > Suessiales > Symbiodiniaceae > Symbiodinium > Symbiodinium kawagutii. The sequence goes on from VSDK01024334.1 coordinate 52,867, forward strand.
TATTTCAGATAAACAGCTACTTAGAAGCAATTTACAACTAAACAGCTACTATTAGCAGCTTTAAGATTTACTGTAGGTTGCTGCTTCAAACAGCTTAAAGTAACAGCCACAGCTATGATCTACAGCAGATCTTTCGGTTCGCCTTAGAGCTGCGCAGCCGTGTTTCACAGCGACCGTTCTTCGGACGGTCCACGGTACCGGGGGGCCGAGCTGAGTGCCAAATGGAGGAAAACAAAGGCGCAGTGGTGGCCAAACTGTGAAAAACCTGAGACTTTTAGGAAATTTACTTTGATCATTTTTGACCATTCTCAAAGTCTTTCAGTTGACCTTTTGATCCAGTTGCTTTTTTGCATCACTTGAATGGATTGCCTTTGAGTAGCTGTTTTGGCTTCAAGCTGGAAGCCAACATCCACAGTTTGTAGTTATTAAGTGGAGTGTCCATCAATGCGTGGAGATACCCCTGGGACAAAATCACAAAACGGACGATCTTATCTCGTAAGAGCCAGCCATATCCTGAGGGCTCTCACTGTGGCAGATCTGTTTTGATGTCACTGAGCTGAACAGTGTCCTCAGGAAGATGATGCTGAAGCCGCTTTGTCATTTGGAGTCACCATGAATGGTGTACCCCCGAGTGATCCATGTCACTGGGACTTCCCCAGATCATTGCGATTCAGCGCCGATCAGTTGCGATTGTGTACCCCTAAGCCTCCCCCAAGCCTCTCCACCATGTCGCAAGTGGCAGTGTTCGAATGCCTGGAACCTTGAGTGAGAGCTTGGCATTGATTCAGTGGCAAAGCTGAAAAAGCGTCTGTCGATGGCTTCGCTCTGAAGAGACTGAATCGCATCCATTGGATGATGTTTTTGCGGATTCATCTCAGTTATGAATTTTAATGTTACAATTTCTTCGCAGAGTTGTAAGAGTCTTCTTGCATAGCCTCTCGATGCCCAGGTCCGATTTGACTGCTACACTTCTTCCCCTGTCAACCAACGGGTGCGCCGTGCTACAGAATTTGAAAGGAGATGAAATCGTGGTTGTTGATGGGTGGTGTTTTGTCCACGAAAGTGGACCTATGCATCTCCACAAGATGGAAGGTGAATCCTCGTTCTTTTGTAAGTTCAAGCGCTTCTCTTCTTGAGATGTTTCTCATGAAGTTTTGGACTCCATGGTGTCAATAGATGAACCTTCACCATGTGAAGGTTTCATCGAGGTTGGGTGGTACGGTAGCACCGAGAAATTGGAATCTTTCTCCACGGCTTTCCATGCTGAGACCTGCTGGTCATCTCGCCAGCATCCCACGATGGACGAAGACATCTCTCTGCTCAGGTGTTCCGTGAGCAGATGGCATCAGGTCTCATGGGTCGCGCTGAGCGCTCTGGATATGAATGTTAATCGTTATTGTTGTTGACGATGTTTGATGAATATGTAACATGTATAATGGTTCATTAGCAACAATTGTTTATTGTTGATGATGATGATTGCACATTATCGCACTGCATTATTGCACATTGGCTCAGTATGACCCTGGCCCCTGGAGGTGTGCAGTGTGGTGCGCACCTTGTACCGGTCCTTTTTGGCCACGACAGATGTCGCGAGGAATCTCAGTTTGGCCAGGTTGCAGGTGCCAAGTCTTTCTTTTGAAACACGAAAAAATATGCCAAGCTGAAACGAGATCATGACTTCCGTTAGGTAGATTCAAAAGTCTTTCTTTTTCCCCTTTCAGTGAAAGAACGAGATAAGAACAGATTCTCACAATGGTTTCCTGGTCTTTGTTCTGCCTACGAGGCGTTTATTCGTTCTGAAATCAATGGTCGCCGCAGTCGCCGCATCGTGCTCCGAGAGAGCAGCCCTTTTGAGCACAGAAATCAGCTGCAAATCTGAAATCCCGCTTTCATGCTGTGAAGAAATGATGCTGGATTTTTTCTTGGAATGCTTGTGGCTTATACTGGCGTACTATTTGCTTAATTATGCAGATTATAGGGGATTATCATTATCATTGTATATCCATTCTGGTGGTCCTTATCGCCGTGGGCATCGTCACCCGTTTTGTTTGCCTAAAGCAGCATCGTTCTTGGCCCTGACTCCACATGAGGTACTTTTTGCATTTTTCTGCGCCGATGCTGTAGGTGGGAAGTCATTGATGCTTTGAGGTTGAAGCCAAGTTCTAAGATTTTGTCACAGCATCGTGTTTTCTCCAAGCTCCTAACCTACGTCTTGTAACTAGCCCTCATGGTGGAACATTTGTGACTGCATTTCCAGACCTTTTCAGCGCTGAAAGGGTTGCATTTCCAGATCATTTCAGGGCTGAAAAGTTCGACTTGGCAGGAGGCGGTCTGTGGGCTTTTTGGTGCGAAAATGGTGTGCCAAGCAGCCCTGCTGCGCCGCAGGCAGGACTTGGCTTGCAGTTCTTCCTGCAGAGTTTTATTGTCCTTGATATCCAACTGATCTCGATACAGAATTCCAGCAAAATTCCAATGGGGTGACATGACTGTGAATTCTCGACCACTTCAGATCCACCAAAATCGCGGGCAGTTGAAAGTGACAATTCTTCGGGCTCAACTGTGCTTTTTCAAGGACGCTTCTGGGCCTCATAAAGTGTCAATCCCATTTTCAAAATTCGCTGAGTTGAAATCCAACGAACAGATAGCTGTGTTGTGCTATGTCATGATCGAGTCATAGATATCCCGCTTGAGAGCATTCCATGTCCTGGTGACTGCCATCACCAAACATACAATCACCATTGTGTGGTTGGAGGTACCCCCATTCTCAACCAACAAAACCAACCCACATGATGAAAGAAGGACCAACTGAGTCAAGCACAGCGGCTGTGTTTAGGCCACACTTCCATCATGGCGCTGGCTCGGCAACTGCGGCGATCTTCTACGGCCATTGCATGGCCTCGCCCGGGTCGTGTTGGAATGATTGGCCTGGGTCAGTTGGGTCAGGCAGTGACTGGAAATTTGTTACGCGCAGGTCTGGCGCCCGTTCTTTATGATGTGAAGGGCCAATCCATCGCCCGAAACTTGCTGGACCAGGGAGCTGTTTGGGCCAATTCTGGTCGAGAAGTGGCGGAGCAGTGTGATGTGATTTTGACAGGTTTGCCCAGACCGGAGAATGTGTCTGCAGCAATGGGCTTGGATGGCACTCCAGATGGAATTTTGGCGGGTCTCCAGCCCGACTCAGTTTGGATTGAGCATTCGACCACTGACTTCGAAAATACCTTGAAGATTCGAGCGGAGGTGGAGAAGAAAGGCGCACGAGCTGTGGCCGCTCCATTGACCGGAGGAATGCAGATCTTGAAAGTGGGGAAGATGGTCTCACTGGTTGGTGCCGACGAGGAGACCTTCAAAAGAGTGGAGCCTTTGATCGCGTTGTCTGCCCCACGCATCATACGTTGTGGCGACTTTGGGCATGAAACCGTGGTGAAGATCCTGACCAACATGCTCTGTGCCGTGCAGGACTGTGCAATGGGCGAGGTGATGATGATCGCCAAGAAGAGTGGGGTGGATATGAAACTGCTCTTTGATGCCATGCGTATTTCATCAGGTAATTCTTTTTGCTGGGAGACGGAGTTTGCCCGTGTGATGGATGGGAGCTACTACCCCGATTTCACTGCAGAGATGATGGCAAAGGACATCGAGCTCGGTCAAGGCTTGGCTAAGAAACATGGGGTTCCCATGCTGATGCACGGGCAGGTGGCCCAGATTTATGAGATGTGCATGGCCCGCTATGGAAAGGATTCGGGTTCAACGATTCCTGTGAAGTTGGTGGAAGATGCGTGCCAAACACCGCTAGCAGATGAAAATCTGCGAAAAGAGTTTAAGGATTGGACCTACACCACAGAGATAGCAGATGGCAGCTATGTCATTGTCCACAAAAACATTGAGAATCCACATCTGAAAATCAGCCAGAAGATTTCCTGAGAGCTTCCAGATGCAAGCTTGAGCGTCCAAAACAAGAGCAACAGGGATGCAATGAAGAGCAAGGATTTGCAACCAACCAATCCAAACCAGCTATTCTTGTTGCAGTTGTGGGGTCATGCTTAGTCTGGCTGCCCTTTAGTTTTCTCCACCATCCCCAGAGGTAAGCCGTCACAAGGTAGGTTTGATGTTGTCATTCAACCACTGAAACACTGGATCTCGTTGATTTCCAGACAGTGGGATTCGGCTTCATAGTATTCTCAACCAGCATCATCATGATAACCAATTGGAATAATGGACCAATCATGAGTTTTTTCAAGATGCAACTTGTAGCCAACCACTAACCAACCATGACTAACTAGCAAAACTAGTGACCAACCATGAGCCAACCAACCAACCACGAACCACCCTTTCACATTCCTAGCTTTGAATCGCCTCCCTGAACTTCGCGAGGATACGGAGCATGCTGAAGCCTGTCGCTCCTTTGGAGTCAATCACTACCTGCTGTGGGGCGCAGGCTGTGGTCGGGGGATCTGAAGGGAGTTTGGTAAGGAGAAAGAGCTGCAGATTGGAATGGCCATTGTGGTTTGAGTATTTTGGAGTTTGTTATAGAATCCCCCTTCGATTAACCTGTATAGAATGCCAAGGGTCAATGCTTGCATAAAACGTTTCATATATGGTCGTATATGGTAAAGTCAGGGTTGAGCCCTGAATTCATAGAAAAAACAGCTTTCATTTGGCTGATTAGTGAGTGTTCAGACCTCTAACTTTATAGATGCCCAACATGGCCAGCAATGCTTTCTGTAATATTGCAAGTACCAACTTCCGTTGGCATCCTTTGCCCATATATTTTCAAAGTGTTTGACGCTGTTGACCAACACATGGACCACTATAGAATCACTGTGCTTGGGATGCCGTTGCGCTTTCTATAGAATCAGCTTCTTTGATCCCTGCCCCCTTAGGGCCTGTTTTACATATTGTGACCCCCTTGGGACCTGAACCTTGTGATGTGCTGTGACGCAAGTCCTTTCTTTCGAATCGTTCCAACCTGTATGTCAGAAGGACCGCGCATGACGTCAATGAGCTGTTTGGCACTGGGGGTGGATGTTTTTGGCTAGTTTTCTTCTGGTTGTCGGATTTTGGATCTTTATCAAACAGATTGCGATAACGGGATATTTTGACTACGAGATGCTAGCGTCCTGGCCAAAATACCCTGCAGTCGCAATCTGTCAGATTAATCTTTTTTTTTTTAAATCTTGCAAAAATACCCAGGCTCAGGGACAGGGAACAACAGAAGCCGTGAAATAGCAGCAGATCATGAAAACAAAACTTTCTGAAAGGTAAAGTGCACTGCGTTTTCACTTTTGACACCCCTTTTGAAACGCATTTTAGAGTGTTCGGTCTCGGACTGCGTATTTTGTAATAGTTGTTGTTTGTTTATGGCAGTTTGTGACTAATGTCGTGGGCTCCCATTTGGGATCATTGCAGCTAAATGGGGTTGAGCAAACCGTTCAAAAAGAATTGGACAGTGAATGGGAACAACAGAAGCCGTGAAATAGCAGCAGATAATGAAAGCAAAACATTCTCAAAGATAAAGTGCACTGCGTTTTCAGTTTTGACATCCTTTTTGAAACGCCTTTTATAGTGTTCGGTCTCGGACTATGTATTTTGTAATTAGTAGTAGTTGTTGTTTGTTTATGGCAGTTTGTGACCAATGTCGTGGGCTCCCATTTGGGATCATTGCAGCTAAATGGGGCTGAGCAAACCGTTCAAAAAGAATTGGACAGTGAATGGGAACAACAGAAGCCGTGAAATAGCAGCAGATAATGAAAGCAAAACTTTCTGAAAGGTAAAGTGCACTGCGTTTTCACTTTTGACACCCTTTTTGAAACGCATTTTAGAGTGTTCGGTCTCGGACTGCGTATTTTGTAATAGTTGTTGTTTGTTTATGGCAGTTTGTGACTAATGTCGTGGGCTCCCATTTGGGATCATTGCAGCTAAATGGGGTTGAGCAAACCGTTCAAAAAGAATTGGACAGTGAATGGGAACAACAGAAGCCGTGAAATAGCAGCAGATAATGAAAGCAAAACTTTCTGAAAGGTAAAGTGCACTGCGTTTTCACTTTTGACACCCTTTTTGAACGCATTTTAGAGTGTTCGGTCTCGGACTACGTATTTTGTAATTAGTAATAGTTGTTGTTTGTTTATGGCAGTTTGTGACTAATGTCGTGGGCTCCCATTAAGGAGCATAGTGGCTAAATGGGGTTGAGCAAACCGTTCAAAAAGAGTTGGACAGCGGATGGGAACAACAGAAGCCGTGAAACACATGGATCCTGCATAAATGATCATACATGATCATGGAGGGACATACATGTGATCTAGTGATTTTATAGTGATTGGACTTCGCAGTCCGTACGGAAGTATGAGCAGTGACCTTGAGGGGGTCAAGACAGCCATTTTAAATGAGTTATGTCTCGGCTTGGCTATGTTGATTTTATTTGAAACTACCTCGGCGCACACCGTTTTATGTCCATAGAATCTCTGGAAGGACCCCTACCCTTAAATCTAAAGGGGGATGTTATAGATATTTGAATGGAATTTGAAGTATAGCTGCGCTTAGATGTGTCCCATAGCAGGGTCTAGAATGATGAAACCGTCGTGGTGAGGCTACTTTGCTGATGATCAGGAAACATCACGAATCAATTCGTCAATTTTTCATCAACAAGTTTGATTATCCTCCAAACGCAGTTTCATCAAATATTCAGTTCATCAAGTTTGAATATCCTCCAAGGGTTGATTTCAACCTGTGTAAAAGTGTCTGGATGTCAACCTTGGGCGCGGCCCAAAAAGTTCCATGGAGGCGTTCCGCTTGAGGGCTTGGCTTGGGCCTCAGATGGCTTCGAAGTGCTTGATCCGTGGTCAAGCGAGTGAAGGATCAACAGTTTTTGATGTTGGTTCATGATTGGATCAACAACCCTGCTAGTTCTTTTTGGTTCATGGTTGGATAAGAACTAAGAAGAATTGAGTGATCAGTTGACAACTGCAATTTTTCAATAACCAACACGAACGCGGTTTTGCCCAAGAGTCGCTGTCTGCCCGGGGGTTCAGGTGCTGTTTCTCGCTGGACGAGATCCATGGTCTTTCTGGTCTGATGCCTGGCTACTGCCAGTGTGGATGGTGAGGCTCCGCTGCTGATCCTGGTCAACCACTGTGACATGGTAAAGGCATAAGTAGATCAGTGTTTCAAAATAACTGATAGAACTTTGATATGACTGCTTATGACTGGTGCCATGATATGCTGCCAATGCCACCAGCGTTTTGTTGGTACTGCTATCACTTGGGGGTAAACCGCCATGGTTTAAGCCCGCCTGAACCATACTGATCCAGCTGCCAGGCTGGGCTTGTTGGATGTGTTGCTGTGGAACGTTCCTCCGCAGATCTTGGTGGGCGATGCTCTCTGGTGCCTTGCCTGCACAGTGGCTACCTGGTCGCTTGATTCCGTGGGGTGTACCGGGAATGCAGAGCGTTTTTGTTGTCTTCCTTTGATCTTGGGAATCTCAGTACCTTTCAACATGAATCATATGAATCATCATATGAATCATCATATGAATGATCCCGACATGATCATTGTCATGTCCTGCTGTCACATCTCTCTCCCTTTACTCGTTCTTGGTGCTTCCTTGTTTGGCTGATCCTCGCTGAGGTTTTCTGTGATCGCAGCCAGATCCTTAGAAGATTTTCCGCAGTGTATTGTGGCTTTGGTTTCATTGAGGTCTCCACAAAGGTGTGATCATTTGATCTTGTTGGCTAGCTGTGACTCCATCCTCGTTGTTACGTGTATTTTGATTGGCGGAAGAATGTCTGAACTCTGACAGGGCGACAAAATCCGGGCAACTGCAGAATCTGCAGATACGATTCATGGCTTCAAGTGGCACACCATTCATGGCTTCAACGGGCTGCCAGGTGATGTGCCGTGTGCACTCCTTGGTCTTGTGGATCTTAGTGGCCTTCGAAGTGGCCTCGCTGATGTTAGCCCTGGGAGAAGGCGGAAGTTTCACCGTCCAAGCCACGTGGAGACTGGTAGGACCTGGCAGCCCTGGCAGCCCTGGCAGCCCTGGCAGGTGGATTCGTGGACTTCTTCGCCTTTGATCATGACACTTGGCAGAGACCATGGGAGCGATTCGTGAGATGAAAATCTTTCGCTGCTGTGATCTTTGCATCGCCTCGGGTGCACCTTTTGAGGTCAGATATGGGATGTACAGTGCCTGTGCCTCAGAATCCGAAGATGGGCGCCTCTACAAAAAGGTGCTGTTCTTTCTGTGCTAATTCTCCTGCTTTCTGAAACTTGGTGGCCCCTGAGGTGGCCATGCTGATCATCATGGCAGGGGCGTATTTCTTGGATGAGCAGACGCGTCTGCAGTCCTTTGGCCAGGTGCATCCGCAGACGAAGAGTTTTCTCCAAGCCGGGTTTGTCGGACTTCCTTTTTTTAGGGCATACATCAGGTGTAGTATTAGTCAGCACTGGACATGTCATGATGATTTGTTTTTGCCAAATGGTATGGTGGCATCGTGCATTTGGCATGAAACTCACGTTGCGATCACTCCGCTGACCAACAAGGACTTGCACATCTTGTTTACCTGCAGACTTGTCATGTAGCTACACAAGAACAGTAGTATGTACACTGTACAGATTCCCATGGAAACATAAAGATGCGTGGCTGGATGAGTGTATCAAGATCTAGGTATGCATGCATACATACGCGTATGATCACGTATGCATACCTGGAAGGCGTGATATTGAATGAACGAGAATCAATGACTGTGTCTCATGGTAAATGGTACCGTAAATATGCATATTTGAATACAGTAGATGTACCACCACACCAAGTTGTACCTACATTTCCTCAGAAAATCTGCCTACTGTACACCTGTGCATAAACGAACATGTGACGTTTGTAATGCCCAAAGCCTCACCTTCCACCGTGGTATCCACGTTGCCCACCATGCTCCGTTCGCCGCAGGTGATGTCTCTGCAGGATCAGAACGCTGCTCTGGCGGAGATGATGCTGCGGTGGAAGGCGCTGGACTGCCCTGCCATGAGAATCGACGTGTCTGGAGATGTCAGGAGATGTCAGGATCATCTAGATGTTGGAGATCATATGAACATCTACAGGTTTGGATATGTCAGAAGGATATCTCAAGATCTGGGTATCCTCATCTCTTACAAACTGTGCATCCTCTGTTTTGGATGAGAAATGACTTCACTGAACTCATGGAGAGTTTAGCTGTGGTCAGGACCTCTGTGGATTGGTTGCAAGTGAAAGGATTGGATTTGTTTGTTAGCGGTTCTCATCATGTATTGTACGTAGTATGACATCTCCAAAAAAGTTGGATTTTCCATAACCTACACCTCATTTCATAACATATCCAATAGGAATTCTTCAATGCTGGACGTTTCACTGCAACTATCCTCAAGTATCCTTGAACCCATGGATCCAACCATGATCACCACCATGGATCACCACGGATCACCATGGATCACCATCATCCACTCACCATCCACCGTCCCAACCACCGAGTTCCTTCCAGGTGTTGCCGGCCACTGACCTGGAGCAAAACTCGGTTTTTGGAGATCTCCAGGAGGAGATGCGACAGTGAAATCAAGGCCCCAAGGAATGCAATGCCCTGAAACCAAGGTTGGTTCTTCAAAAATTGGGATGGTTTTTCTGTTGATTTCTGGGTTGATTACTGGGTTGATTTCTGGGCTGATTACTGGGTTGATTACTGGTTTCGAAGTGGTCAGCAAGTAAGAAATTATATCAACAGACTTTACGGTTGGGCACAAAACCAGGTGATCAAGTATTGACGTATGACATGATTAGATTCCCATAAATACTTTGTTCATGATGGTCATTTAAGTTATGGTTTTCAATAAACTTGCTTCTCATGTCCAAGCATCGATGATTTATATACATACTATGACCGTTGTGGAGTAATCGACCCATGATCAAGGTTGGGAATCGATAAAAGGTGAAGAAACGGCTTATGCACACTCCATGGCCTGAAACAGAAGAGCAGTCTCTGTTGGGACTCTCCAAATGGCGATTATGAACCATGAATCGATGAACGAGAAAAATGAAGGAATGGAGCAGGCAAGAATGATGAATGAGTCAATGAATGACAGTCTATCGAGCTTTTGGATGGCGATCAATGCCGTTTTTGCAGGATAACTCGGTGGGATCCATTGGCAGCTCAAGTCTCTTGGACTGCACTGGGCGACCATGCCAAATTTCAACTGAGATGGTTTATTGCGCCATCGTATACACATATACTATAAATATGCCATATATATATATGTATACAGATCGTCATATCGAACCAAGGGGCATTGGTTGAAAGATAGTGACTTTGATTAAGAACTTGGATTCACATATCACTTACTTAATGTTTGATATTCGGAATATTTGTTTCATCAATTCAGTGATTCATCATTTGTTTGTGATTCCTTGAACTCATTTGATGCCTCCAGAGTGGGACCCTGGGATGCGGTTTCTTAGGTAGCGCTCTTCGCCATGGCCCCGCCGGAGAACTCAGTGGATTTGAAGTTTGCAAATCCAGAGGTGATGGAACTTTTGCTCAATGAATCATATGATTTATTGATTGTCTACTGATTAGCTAAGTGAACTTAATTGATTTCATTGGTAGTGCTTTTTATTGGTCAATTGGGAAGATGTTTGTTTTTGCAATGCTCTTGCCTTGGCACAAATCGAATTCGTTCAATTCTTTCTGGAGACCACTTTCTAGTTGTGGACTACCGCAGCGTTTCCAAAGTTCTTTGCTGGGCGCCTCTATTGTGAAGATGAGCCGTCGCGTGGGACCAGCTGCCCTTGTGTTGGGCGCCCTGGCGTGCCTGTTCTGGGGCCCCAGCTTCACGGGATCCGTGCCAAGGAGGCAGGAGAGCGCAGTGGTGAGGATGGCCGGTTCTTCCAAGTGGGTGAACGCGCAGGACCCTGAGATGTCCCACCCAAGCGGCCTCTACGTGCTGCCCATGAAGCCAGCAAAGAAGCAGGAGAACTACATCTACACCTGGAAGAAGGATGACAAGGGAGTGATTCAGGACTACATGAAGGTGCCCTACGACAAGCCTGAGCGTGCTGCCTACTACTACACCCAGCGTAAGGACAACGGTTGCTGGGACCATTGGGGCCCTTGCGGTGAGGGTGAGGCAGCATGAGGCTGACCTGTAGGTCAGGTTGGTGTAGATCATCTTTTTGAAAGACCAGTGATCAGTTGCATTTGCGCATACAGATGCTCAAAGCATTTGCCAAGGAGGACGTGACCATAGACAGTTGCAATTGGCGCGGTCAAAACTAAAGCATTTGCAACGCGCGATGATTTACAATTTACTGCAATCTTAGTATATCTTTGTTATTTTATGGAGGTCCTTGACTTGTTTTGACTTACTCTGCTCTGATGAAGTTTGGAATGAGAAAGATGCCAACTTGAGTTCCTAACTTTATTTCCTATGTTTCTTGCTGCAGGCTCACAAACCATCAACACTCACATTTGTGTAGGGGATTTGATGCTTGAGGATCCGCTTTGTTGTACTCATTGTGCTTCAACAGTAACAAAGTCAACTTGTGAACTCGTGAAGTTGCATGATTTCCAAGCAAGCTGCTTCAACCTGAAAGATGCTTGTGTGTGTGTGTGTGTGTCTCTCTCTCTCTCTCCCTCTCTCTCTTGGGAACGTGTGACCGACTCGATGCATCACATGCAGTTTTATGCTCAAGGGTTCTTTGCTGGGCACCTTTATTGTGAAGATGAGCCGTCGCGTGGGACCAGCTGCCCTTGTGTTGGGCGCCCTGGCGTGCCTGTTCTGGGGCCCCAGCTTCACGGGATCCGTGCCAAGGAGGCAGGAGAGCGCAGTGGTGAGGATGGCCGGTTCTTCCAAGTGGGTGAACGCGCAGGACCCTGAGATGTCCCACCCAAGCGGCCTCTACGTGCTGCCCATGAAGCCAGCAAAGAAGCAGGAGAACTACATCTACACCTGGAAGAAGGATGACAAGGGAGTGATTCAGGACTACATGAAGGTGCCCTACGACAAGCCTGAGCGTGCTGCCTACTACTACACCCAGCGTAAGGACAACGGTTGCTGGGACCACTGGGGCCCTTGCGGCGAGGGTGAGGCAGCATGAGGCTGACCTGTAGAGTACCTTGTAGAGTGCCTTGGGCGAAGTTCAGCAGAGGCTGATCTTTTTGATCAAGCTCAGTTGCAGCTGTGCAAAAGGGAGACTCAACTGTCTGACGCTGATCATGAAAGGATCCATAGGCAAAAGCCGTTGGATATTGAAGTTGCCCATGAGTCTGGCAAAGCCGTTTGATCAAGTGTTTCTTTACCTTGGGGGGAGCACTTGTCTGTTGCTGGTTGGTACTCCAAGCGCCTCCAACTGTGAAGCTTTCCTCGCATTGGATGCCCTAAGGCTTGGAATCCTCGACCAGGCTCGGGCAGTGGAGTTACCAGCATATCAGCTCTCCATCAATTGCGAACATCATGAACAGCTATTTAGCCACGAACCATCATCTTGAACCATCAGCCTTCACCATCATGAACCATGAATCACTACCAACCATCATAAAAACCTACTAGCCATTAACCATCAATATTAACCATCATTTATCGTTTACCAACCATATTAGCCATCCTTAACTCAGCCATTCCTAGCCATGGATCCCCAGCAGC
>VSDK01024334.1:71843-91738 GCA_009767595.1 Symbiodinium kawagutii
GCTGCGCCTCGCGGAGCGCGACGGCAGCGTGGCCTCGGACCGGAGAACTCACCACGAGGGATCCGAAGATGTAGGAAGTATCATAGGAGATATATAGGAGGTATACAGGAGGTATCTTATAGGTGGTATGATATACAGGAGTTATCATATCACAATATGATGTACTTAGAGAATATAGGAGGTATCATTGATATAGGGGCAGAGAAGATAGTTAGAAAATATAGCTATAGTCTCACTATACTTAAAGTATTGTATTCTTATTCAGAATTGTTACTATAGACTTCTAACTGCTTGAGATGTGATTTCAGCATTTCCTGTTGATCAAGCAAACTCTGCAACTTTTGTTTTCTTGCTTTCTATTTGTTGTTGGATTGCTGGTGGTTGGCTGAGTCCTTGGCACTTCTGAGTTTGCAGGATCAGTTCGCTGCCATAGAACATCCACAACCAGTTGCTCCTGCCGCTTCCTCCTTGCAGATCTGGTTGGGACCGCAGGTGGGACCTTTGATGTGGAGAAAGCAGCTCACCCAGCGAGAAGATCGGTGTGGTGCACTATGTGTTGCCATGTTGACCTGCGAATGTCCAGCTGTGTTCTTAGCCTGTCGCACTGGGAAGCTCATGATCTTCAGGAGACTAGGCAAAACGATGACTTCATTTCGGATGAGTTCCTCTTCTAATGCGTTTCTGAAGGCGGCTTCATAAGGCTTGGCCTTCATGAAGCTTGGCCTTCATGAGGCTTGGCAAGTGTGTAGATGCAAAGATGACACTTTAAAACAAAGACCATTTCTCTTCCATGCTGTGTAAACTCCACCATCGATTTCGATAACAAACTCCTGTCTCTTCGAGATCCTTCGGCATACTTCGAGCTTGGGAATGTCAAGGCCATGTAGCTTGAACCCCCTTCAATCGTGGATCTTTGCTGAAGTGGTGGTCTCAGATTGAAAGTCTAAGTCCATTTACATGAATTTCCCGTAGCAGACTTTGTGGTAAAGTTCCCTCATGCCCAAGATTTGCGAGATCTCAGGTACTTGTAGTGCAGGATGGATGTAAACAACAATGAGGATTCACAGCTGCAGCCATTCCCAAGGAAACAAACCAATCATCTCTGGAATGGGCGAGCTTCGCTCAGAATGAGACGAGTTCAAGGCGGATGCAGGGCACATGGAGTCTTTAGGTTGGGCTTGGCATAAACTGAATTTGCTCCAGAAATGATTTGTTTTCGCGTGGAATTGCGAGCCCGTCGAAACAGGACGAAGTCCCGGCTCGCAGCTTTGATCGGATACCATGCGCAGGTTCCTGTGCTGACATCACTCGTCTTGTGTGAGGTTGTCCTGCCATCAATCTTGTGTGCTTGCTTGATCCACAGGCCAAATTGATTTCAAATTGTGAAGGCAAAGCGCACAAATGCAGAGCTTCACGCGTCCCTAGCCATTTTTTGACAGCTGTGTGCTGTTCACCATGTCGTTGCGCCATGGATTCGTTGGATTCCAGCCCAACTGAGCAGTGGTTGCGGCAGGTCCTGGACCCATGTGAGACACCAGTGACCTGACAGAGAAATCGTCATTGATCAACGACGAAAGATGGTCTTTGGAGAGATTTTTTTTTGGATTCCGAAATACAGCATGCTACTCTTGCCTTGCCTTTGCTATTCTTTACTAAACCTTACTATCTCTATCTATCTATCTATCTATCTATCTATCAATCTATCTATTTGTCTATCTGTCCATCTGTCTATCTGTCTATCTGTCTATCTGTCTATCTGTCCATTTGTCTATATGTCTATCTACCTCTAACTCCCCCGTGGTTTGCATGCTGAGGCTGGGGAAGGATTCTGGGGTTGGATTCGGTGGCCTGGATCCTTCGAAAGATCGAGTGAAATCGAGGAGGATCTGCCTGAGATTTGCCCCGAGTTGGCGCCCTACCCTCTGGAAGACAAAGCGTTGCACAGAGAGCAGGAGAAGGACAGGGTTCCAACATGTTCCAACATGTTCCAAGCATCAAGAGCCTTTCACATCTCCCATCATCCCATCATCCTGTGAAACTCCCAGGAGAAATGCAACGAAGGCAACCAATGCTCCTTTCTATTGCAGGGAAAAGAAGAAGATGGCGAGACACGCGACCGGCCCCGGTGCCAGCTGATGTGTTTGGCCTTGAACCCTTTCGGCGGAGCCAAGCAGATGAAGCAACTCTTTGCGGAAGCAAATGAGGCAAGGCCTAGGGCCTAGGTCGGATGTCGGGCTTCCAACAGCTAGCGATGCTTGGTTACAACCTGCTGAGTTCCACATCATTGAAGATATACATGAGGATCGATACCACTCCCAGATATTGACATGGCATAATCCGGATGATTACATCAATTCTGTTTGCAAATATCCGCCGGTCTGCAAAAGATTCTGATATCGCGCCCAACAACATGATCCACGGAGATTCTTGAACCAAAGCATCGCAGTAAACATTGCAGTAACATCACTGAAGCGAATTGTTTCCTCAACTGGCAATCGTTGAGTCCACAGGTGTGCTCGCAATGTCGGCAATCTTTGCTTCTTCATCGTGGAGTTTACATGTGTGGAGAGAGGCGCATCTTATTGACTTTTGAAAGCGCCACAGAAGAGTCGAAGGCTTCGGCCTGGCTGAGATGCCGTGAATGCAAATCCAAATGGACCGTTCCCCAAGAGCGTCTTCTGCGGATGCCAACTGCAGCGTTCTTTCCACTTCTTTGGTTTTGCCCACATACTTTGCCCTGTGGCCATAGCTTTGCCAAGAGTTCGTGGGAGATTCGGAACGCACGCTTGGAAGTGAACGAAGTCGAACTGTTGCAATTGGAACTGAGAGGTCCCAAGGTGGTGGTGTTTGAATCGATGGAGATTTGCAAATCGGAAAAGTTGAAAGATGATTTGTCAAAAGTTCTTCAACGAGCTGAAAAGTTGGTCGAGCAGAATCTGAGTTCTGTTCTTCGAGACTTTCGACAGGTCGGTCGTGGCCAAGTTCGGAAGAACGCCTGGTTTTGGAGTTCACCGTCCGACGAACGAGCGCTGAAATGTGCCCTGCGAAGTCGTTCCTTGATGGAAGCGTCGTACATTTTACGGCAGACCGCAACTAAGTTGCAGGCCTGGAACATGGATGGAACTCCATTGGTGGATTTGGGCATCGCCTGCTATCTTCACAGCCGTTTATATGACTGCAAGATTCTCCTCGATGGCGATATTGACATACCCTCAGCGGATTCAGATTCTGAGGATGCTTTTGTTGGTCAAACTGGTGTATTGAGCCTACAGGCGAGATAAACAAAGCCCGCTAAGTACCAGAATGGTGAATGGTAGAAAGTTGAGAAGTTGCAGTGCCACCAACCATCTCCCGGTTGGTGGTTGGTAACCAAGTTGATGTTAATTGTGGTTGATAGCCATGATGGTCGTTGGTGTGCGCCATGGTGGTGCCCCAGGTGAGTTCGATGAGTCGAGGACTTTCACCAAAGGTGATTGCCAAGGGCAAGTTGTCACGTCGCTGTACGGAGGTTGGATTTGCAGATCCCCAGCGCACGCGCGCTCGGTCTCTATCTGCTCCACCAAAGCTTTACATCCAGGAACACCAGGAACAAAGTGAAGGAACTCGATCTCGTGCTGAAGGGAAGTCTTTGGACGATTCTTCTGTGGAATCTCTGCTACATGCGGGTGTTCCGAAGTTCTCCTTGGGAATGATGGCGCCAATGACGTTCTTGAAGCGCTTTGGTGCATTCATGACGGGCAAGGAGAATGAAGGTGAAGCTGAAGGTGAAGCTGAAGGTGAAGCTGAAGGTGAAGCTGAAGGTGAAGCTGAAGTTGGAGCTGAGCAGATAGAGCAGCCAGAATACTCTGAGAGAATTCCTTCCACCACTGACACATGGCCAAAATTGTGTGAAGAACCACTGAATCTTCTGAGAAAGGCAGGTCACTCTGAGTATGATTTGAAAGATCTCTTGGTGCCCTGTGGTGTTCAGGGCATGGCAGTTCCACTCCCACCTGATGATGTGGGTGCTGTGATAGCCCATGCCTTACTCTCTGTACAGCATCGGGAACAGTTGAGATCTCACTTGCAGGATCACGAAAGTTTTGGAGAAGAACTCGGTGAGGACGAGGATCTTTCTGTCTACCAGAAGCCAGTGGATTTTGCTTCCATCGATGGTCAGGAAGCTGTCATTTCTATCTCCGTCCACGGGGCAGGAGGTCGTTGGCAAGTGCAGGCTTTAGCTCCGCTTCGTTTTCATCTTCTGCGTCACCTGGCATTTGGCAACGATGCCAATTTCTGTAGCATGTTGCGGCGATGTCATCCCCACAGCACTACCGGGGGCAAGAGCAAGAGTGCTTTCTGGAAATCTGCCTGTGGTCAGTTGATGCTGAAAGAAGTTCGTGCAGCTGAAGCGAGTCATCTTGCGAGTAAGGCTGGACCTTTTGCTGTGAGATTAGCTGAGGCATTGAGAGGTGAGCCATCATTGCTATGCGAAGTCTTTGGACTTTTTAAGGTCAACCGACTGAGTGAGCGACCACAGACGCGAACGATCATCATCATGCGGAACTTGTTAAACGGCATCGACACCACGGAGAACTGGCAGATTTTTGACATCAAAGGAGCTGTGCATCGACAGATGCCGCCACCGATGCCGGCAGCGCCAGCAGCCGACACCGCGGGGACAGCTGCTGCGAAACCTGCCGTGAAGTGGGACGGTGGATTCGTGGAAGCCTTTGGAGCACTTCCCAAGGCACGCGACGGTTTCAAAGCATAAGAATCGCCAATGATTTTCGGAATCAATCAGCTAAAAAATTGTGGATCATGTTGTCAATAGTTTCAAGTTTCAAGCAACATTAGTCATTGTCCAGGGAGGGAACCACAAGTAACGAACACAATGAGGGATAAGCAAACCATGATTCACAACCTCATGAAAGTGAAGGATCATAGTTGATTAATCGCAGCAGAGGCAAATAAGGATTGCTATTCATGAGCTGTGCTGCTACTGCTTCATCTGGTTGTGCAGGTGGTTCTACCATCGCTGGGTTTTGTTGGAGATCAACGAGGATGCTTCACGAATCCTCTCAAGCTTGCTGTTGGTTCTACCCTGTCGACAAATCAATCATAATCACCCGTCGTCACGACAATCACATGATAGAAGATGATTACCAGCTAAAATCAGTGATTCCCAACCACCAACCATCAATCATATCACTTCATATAACCATCAACTAAGGAAATTCCCCATTACAGATCAACCATTGATGAACTGCAACCCCTCGGCCTTCCTGGGGCTCTCCGCCTTGAGGTCCTACCGGCTGGAGACCATGAAGCTTTGGAGTTGGACTTGAGATGCGACTTGAGCGTCTTGAGGGAGCTGGGCATGGTGGACTATTCGTTGCTGATGGCGTTTCATCAAGAGACCAACCGAGTGCGACTGGCCATCATCGATTTCTTGCAGCCGTATACTCTCAACAAACAGCTCCTCAGCACTTGAAGACATGGAGTGGATGTTCGCAGTATATTTGAGAAAATGTATTTGTGAAAGTTTTCGGTAATTTTTACGCGAGGACATCTCCATACTTCGTAGATTTGCTTGCAACCCAAGGTTGGAATCCACCATGAAGAAATGGGTCCAGCGGCACGAACCGACCATCGTGGAGCCAGTTTCTTTGCGGGAAAACGGCTGTGTCCTTCCTATCACCTTTTCCTGTTCCCTCCTATTCCTGACTTGGTGATGAATCTGACAGAGATTCAGATCATTTGTCATATTAATTCCATTCTACATTTAGATTTAGATTGTGATTTGTAATTCTTATTACATTTGTTCCTGAGAATCTCTGAGTGAAGCCCCATAGCCTGAGTTGACTTGGAACCGAGGTGCAATACGCAAAGCGCTTCGAGGATTTCATTCGGAAAGCCTTTCAAGCAGCCCCTTGGCAGCACATCGTGTGAGCAAATTCATAGGAGAGTACCTTTGGGGGGTACTTCTTGGGGTCTTGCAATGGAGAGTCTGGGTTAAGGTAAAGGAGTTGTCTTTGCTTTGTGCTGCAAGAGATGTTCGAGCACTCACCAAGGCTGTTGGCAAAATGGAAGCAGGACACTGAAGTTGAGCGCTGCAAATCTTTTGGAACCATCCTGGGGTGCGGAAGCTGGATGACCAAGACGACGAAGCTCCAGCGGAAGTCATGACATTTGGAGTTCGAACCACTTGGGACAAGGCCTCGTGTACTGTAGGATCTTCGCAGAGTGGCTATTTTCGGGAGAGCAGCAATTGGTACCAGGGGGGAAGAATGAAGAGAAGATGAAGCCAAGAGTGGAGACCCATGGAGACCCTTTGCGTCTTTACTCGACCGGGAGACTCCTTGAGTGGCAAGCTGGAACACTTTTGTCACAGATGTGGATGCGACCGCTTTGAACAAAAGAAGGGCGGAAGAATACATCTGATCAATCTAATCTAATAGAATGTTCGATCATACAGTATGTTTTGCACATTCTTTATCAATGTTGGATGTGAAGTGCTGGGACTCGGACAGTACCAGTTTGGTGAAGGATCTGCTTGGTTTCCTTCGACAGGCCGAATCTCTGACAATGTTCCGAAGCTGGCCCAACACTCAGGGGTTGCCCGGTTGATCCAAGACTTGAAGCTTTCGTGGTGACAGCACCGATGTGGTGAGGTGGGTGTGCAGTGTCACAGATTGCAGTGCTGCCAGCGAGGACTTGACAAGGCTTCACATTGAAGTGTTCCTTCGAATTCTACAGCCTGTTCTCCAGGGAGAGAATTTTCCTGACCTGACAGGTGCCGAGCGGTTTGATTTGCACAGTAAACGGACGAGAACAACAAGTGCGACTTGACAGCCGCAAGGGGCCCAGTACAGTGCTTCTGGTCCCGGTCTTCCCAGTAACCACGAAGACAACAGCAGTGCTTGGGATGACAAAATATCAAGCTGCTGTGTAACACGTCAGGTCACGCGGAGATTTTGAAGGACACATGTCACATATCTGTTTGGCTATGTAGGAAAGTGGGGATAAATAGAGTTTGCATAACTCAAAATTAATGTATGAAAGATATCCTTTGACTCTTGGGAGGCATTCCTTTCCGCTCTGGCGGACGTGGCTTTGTTTGGTTTGGCTCAGCACATCTCTTTCAGAGGTTTGCAAGGTTCCCATGTGAGTTGACAAACTGCTCAAACCAAACCTCTCATAAACCATGAAACCAAGAGATTGATTGAGGCTTTCCCCAGCCATCTGCACCTTATCTTCTCCTTCTTCCTTCTTCAGGTTTCACAAATCCATGCTACTTCAAACCTCAGGCTTCACCAATATTCAATTCCACCGATTGTGCGCGAACTGGCTCTGGATTTCAGTCTTGGAAGCACCACATAGAAATACATACAACATATTAGTTCATCAATGACGATTCCCCAATAATATTCTAATGGATCATTTGTCGTCGAGAATCAATGGATTACATCAAACTGATATTGATGGTTATACAGATAGGATCAGATAGGTAGTCAACGGTATTGTCGGTTCGGAATTTCCTGTTAACAATGAATGTGCCAACCGATTTACGATAGTCAACCCCACCAAAGATCAGAGATAATTTCATCGCGGGCTGCAGAATCCATGGAGAATCTCTGGCGATTCAAACCGCTTCAAATCTTTTCTTTAGAAACTGAAGTTGCCAATTTCTAAAGTACCAATTTGAAACTGAAGTTAATTCAGTGAATTTTCAGTTAATTCAGTGAATTCCTTTCAGGTTGCCAAACTCAGGAGAAACTCGTCGCAAAGAGCAAGGCTCGTCTCGAGTTTCCCAGGCGCCGCTCGCTTCTGGACATCTCTGGCAATCCCAGGTCTACCCACGAGATGACACAAGAGGTTTGCTTCTACAAAACTGTGCTGCCGTTGGGCCAGATTTGTGTTTGAGCTGTTTGGAACCAAAGTGAACAAAGATTCAAGTGGACTGGTGTAGGTGTTGAAAACCTCAGCAGTCAAGTGAACGCTGGGGGAATCGTCCAGAAGTTCGTAAGAAGACCTGGTCATGCCTCTGCCCCACACAGCATGTTACAGAATCACAAGATTTCTTGTCACTACTCACTTTGTCATGGTAGGTGGTGCCTTGTCTTTTGCTCGGGCACGTTCATCCATCCAAGTTCAGGCTTCATTCTGGATTGGACAAGTGGCCTGCTTTTCGAATCTTTTCCTGTAGGATGAACAGACAAATCGTGGAAGCTGCTGAGTCACTTTGCTTTTCCAAGTCTGCAGAAAGTTCCTGATCCAGTTTTTTTGATGGCCGGTCATGATGCGTCAGGGATTTGACGGACAAGGAGCGTTGGAGTGTGGCTGGCTCTGTGCTTAGTGAAACACAGTGCTCTATTCATTGTGCGGAGATCATTGGCCCATTGCGGAAGCGGGCTCCAATCCCAGGCAATTCCCGTGTGAGTAGAGAAGCAAGTCGGTTTACCCTCTGGGAGCACGACAAAAATGCAGGTGCCAACGAAAGGATCAAAGGTTTTGCGATGTGCGAGATGCAGCTTAGCGATCGATTGCCAGTAGGGCCATATGGATTGCTCTCATAGCTGCGAGCTTTCGACTCAGAATCCAAGTCCTTGCCGAAGCCTTGAGGCTCCAGTTGCCCGAACCAAAAATGAGCCGAAACAGGAACATTGCATGAACTTGCTGCTAAGTAGAGCATGGCATCATGGAAAGTACTGAAACACATTGAACCATTTTGGCCATGAAAAGATGTCCAAAGCATGCCATGCACACACACACACATGGACCAAAGCAAAGAGCAACGGGCAAGTTGTGACGAAGAATCCCCTCCAGAGCCGTGTGCCATGGCCGCCCGCATTCAAGTTCCAAAGAAGGGCATCTTCACGTGCAACAGCAGCACAGCACAGGAGGCGGTAGAATACTTGCAGCAAGTGCCACCTGGCCGCACCTGAGGATGAAAACATCCCCAGTGTGATGTGGAAGGTGTTGTGGTCCCATGGGATCGTTCCCAGTTGCAAGGTTCACGGGTACACGGAAGTCTGGTCAAGTTGATAGGTTTGATAGAATTTGGAGGTCTGAAGCACCGCCATGCCAAACAGGTCTTCTGAAGACATCACCTGAGGTTGGATGAACCCTGGCACGGAAATGTGCTGCTGTCTTGTGGTCCACACAAGTTGGAACCCCAGCAGCAACTGAACGAATTTAACGCCGATTTTGTGCCTTGGTTGGAGCTTCACAAGGTTTTCTTTCACGCGGCAAAACGGTTGGAGTTTCGATTTGGTTTCTGGATCTTTCGAAGTCGCAGAGAATGATCGAAGTCTGCATTTCTCATGTGAACTCTGCACAAAGTCCAAGCAATTGTTTTGCCCTTCTCAGGTGTTTGCAAACTATTCGTGGTTGAGTTCCAGTCCTCCAATTCATATCGCAGCAACAGAACTGCGTGGAATCACCATTGAACAGCTATCATCTTTGCAACTTGGCACACAGCATGAAAACGCAATCAGAACACTCTGACATGACGTGAAATCACATGAATTTTCGTCGAAAACTGGCACTGAGGTTGACCTTCGTGGAAGATATTGCGTTGAGTTGGTGCGATGCACACCACTTGGCTTATGGTCAGCCTCTGTCTTTTGAGGTGAAAGCCTCAGTTTGTTTCAAGGTCAGATGATAAGCATAGGGACAAGAGATGACAAAAGCGAAGGATTCCACTAAGACTGTTCTGCAAATTGGCTTGTGAATAAGCAACCACACACTTAAAGCAGTCTAAATACTCTATCAGTTTGACTGCAATTGATGTGAAGTTCCTCTTCCCACCGATCCTCATTTCTCCCAGTTTCCAGACTTCAATCCGCCAGGCTTTCAACCTCTATCACATGAATTTCTGGATTATTGAACCTGCCACGGTGGGTCATGGAAGAGGTGGCTGCAGCTATGTGGAGTTGGTGGCCACCTCGGCTCAGATGCAACGACCTTTGTGGCAACTCAGCTTGCAACTTTGTGGATAGGTTCCTTCAAAATGCGATGATCAAACTCACAAGTTGACAAGTGACAAATCTGAAAAGTGCGGAGTTGCAAACAAGAATTGAAATGCCGGCAACATAGATTGTGTAGATGCAGATTTCAGCCATTTTTGAGCAAGAGTAAAATAACATACGGCCCTCGGGATACACAGAGCGGGCATCTACACTATGGAAAAAAACATGTGAACTAAAGAATAGAGTGATGTCCTTGAGAGAATTCTTCCTGAATTCCCAGAGCCTTTCCATTCCCACAACCCTGTCGAATTGCCGCCATTGAGGTTCGTTTCGCATGCCTGGCTGGAACCCGTTTGCAAATTTGTCGCATGCCTGAAGCGACATGCTTCTTTGCGCGAGCTGCCCGATGAAACAGCCTACTGGGTGTGCGCTTATGCCAACAACCAACATCAGTTGCAGGATGAGATCTGCAACAATCCGCGCAAGACCTCGTTTTACCGCGCCATCCAGTTGTGTGCTGGGGTTCTGCTGGTCTTGGACCAGAACGCCACACCCTTCAGTCGGACCTTTGCATGAAAGTTTAGAGAGTGGTGGTGGTTGGCAAATATTAGAAGTAAACCATTGGAGGTACTGTAGGATCTCATCATCTTCGAGATTGCATTTCCTGAAAATTGGATTGATTCTAGTGATCAACAGGCAGTTTACACACTTGCACATCCAACAAACCAACAACCGGCGACTTGTTCAGGATTTGGTGTTGCTTTGAAGAGTCCATTGCAGTGGAAGAGCGCAACAAGGGGAATCTCGGCGACGACTTTCACTTTCTTTTCTTCACTTTCTATTTCCGCTTCCTTTCATATTTTCTTGTGCTCCTCTCTTGGGTTTGAGCATCGAGCTAAGCGGTCTAAGCTATGTGAAGCTGTCTTAAGCTGTTCCGTGTCCAGAGCTTCCACAAAGGCTAGGTTTTTAGAGCTGTCAAGAGCTACATACATGTGAAGCTAACTGTTAAGCACGTTTAAACCATTGTTGAGCTAGCTGTCGAGCTGTTTGTTCCTTCAGGAGGCCTTTGCTTCTGGATGTGGCAGCCACAGAGGATGGGTGCGCTCATGTCATCACTGATGGCCTGGGGGGTGTGGAGCAGCAGATGATGCCATTGCTGGGGTCTTTAGCCAAAAGTCAACGAGAAGCGGAATTTCCCACGGAAATCTTGCTGAGACTCGGATGGTCCATTGGGACAGGCGGTTGGACAGGATCGTTTTGAGGTCCATTTCGAAGGTATCTTGATGAGGCCGCAGGTCCTTAGAAGAGAATGGGCCTTGGCCACTTTTTTGGCCAGGCTGCTTTGGGTTGGAACTCTCTTTGTTTCTTTTAAGATGCAGTTGTTCACGTCGTCAATGTTTCCAATACATCTTGACAGATCTTGAGTGGTTTCAACATGTTTCATCCCGTTTCAACATGTTTGAACATGCTCAGTGATGCTGGACTTGGTCCAAGTGGCCTGAACCAAGGAAAGGCTTGGATGTCAACATTGCCAGCGCCATGGCCAGCAAAGCTGCTGACAAGAATACCATCCTCAATAGCCTAGCATTTCCGTGGGCAGGGACTCAAGTCCTTCAAGAAGAAGCTGCAGCCACTCATGAGAGCAACTCGATTGAAGCCCGGAGTTCGTTTGATGCTTCAACTTTCTCCCTGATTAGTCAATGTTGCCTTTGTTGCCTTTCGACCAAATTTTTCTGTTTCTATTGGTCTCTGCTTGCAGTGTAGATCTTTTGCTTCTGACTGTAGGACTGTCTTGGTGCCCTGTGGCGCAGTCAGGTTTTGGCTTTTCAGGTACTAGTTTCTGTCTCGAAGTCTTGACCCAAACAGATCCCCCCAAACGCTGTTCTGGACACGTTCTGGTCATGTTCTTGTATTGTTTTGTATGGCTTCTTCAGCTGATGATCTCACCGTTGAAACATCAGGGGAGCATTGAAACATCGACGCTACAGCAATGAGCTGTTCGAAACACCGAGGCTATGAGAGTGTGGGCCGTGCACTGGCTGGGCACTTTGCCTTGGCCATTTGGTTCCTTGGATTTCTTTGGTGGTGTGTCTTGAAGGGACTTTGACTTGAACCCTTGAACCATAATTGATTTTCGACTACATTTGAAAATGCAAGTTGTCTTCCCCAAGAAATCATAGAAAGTCTTGCATCCCTGCCGTCTCTTTTTTCGCCCAACAATGGCATCCACACCCAATTCCTGCAAGGTTTTCTTCGGTTGCGAATGGTCTGGACACTTCCAGGTCGGCTGTTCCCAAACGCACGTGGGGTCACCGCAGGAGTCGCAAGAAACCGCCATCTGCAGTCATTGAACACTTGGTTTTCTGGTCTTGACATTGGGTAGAATCCGCGATTCATTCTCAGCATCAATTGAAGCTACATGTGGCAGAGGCAGTGTCATGCAATATCAGGTTCTTTGGACAAGACAAATTGCTTCAAAGTGCCGCGAACATGTCCGGGGATTCATTGGGACCTGTGCAATTTGGAGCAGGCTCTTGACTGCATTGCACAACGATGATAAGCGACGAGTGGTGAGGCTCTCGTTGACAGGATGCTGTGACTTGACTCAACCAGGTTAAGTTTCCATAACTTCCACAATGGATCACGACATAGGGGAAGTCGCTCGATTCAGAATCTGTAGAACGGGAACAGAAGTGCAGCATGCGGAGCCATCTCAATCTCGAGATTCGGAGGCACCCTTTCCCAAGAAGGATTTCCACTCCAAAAAATTACTTTACTTCGAGTGATCCCCACCATGTCATTTCAACACCGCTTGTTGACTCCACTTTTGTCTGACATTCTCTCTGACATTTAGAATGACATTCTTTCTGACATTCTCTCCGACATATCTTCTGACATTCTTTCTGACATATCTTCTGACATTCTCTCTGGCATACCTGTTGACATCCTTTCTGACATCCTTTCTGGCACATCTTCTGACGTTCTTTCTGACAACTTTCTAGTCTGACATTATTTCTGGCATATCTTTTGACATTCTTTCTGACATATCTTCTGACATTCTTTCTGACATATCTTTTGACATTCTCTCTGACATATCCTCTGACATTCTTTTTGACATTCTTTTTGACATGTCTTCTGACATTTCTTCTGACATTCTCTCTGACATTCTTTCTGGCATATCTTTTGACATTCTTTCTGACATATCTTCTGACATTCTATCTGACATATCTTCTGACATTCTCTCTGACATTCTTTCTGGCATATCTTTTGACATTCTTTCTGACATCTCTTCTGACATTCTCTCTGACATATCTTCTGACATTTCTTTCTGACATTCTTTCTGACATATCTTCTGACATTCTCTCTGGCATACCTGTTGACATCCTTTCTGACATCCTTTCTGGCACATCTTCTGACGTTCTTTCTGACAACTTTCTAGTCTGACATTATTTCTGGCATATCTTTTGACATTCTTTCTGACATATCTTCTGACATTCTTTCTGACGTTCTTTCCTCGCGGTTGAGGTCCGGCAGCGACCACTGGGCGTGGATGCTCGTGGTTGAGGTCCGGCAGCGACCACTAGGCGTGGATGCCCGTGGTTGAGGTCCGGCAGCGACCACTAGACATGGATGCTCGTGGTTGAGGTCCGGCGGAGAAGGAGGAGGAGGAGAAGAAGAAGGAGGAGGAGGAGAAGACAATTCTGATAAAATCTAACAACCCTCACCTGACAGGTGGGGAACAAGCAGCCATGTATTGGCCCACCTTCTGTTGGTACGTGCGTTGAGTGGGAATATAAGAGAAATTCGATCGGATTATCGAGTAGGATAGTCCAGATATGTCCAGATAGTTTGAGGGGCAGGCAGGCAGACAGGAGATGACAGGAGCACAGGTATGTGGAAGTTCAGGGTTCAGATTGGTCCGCGATGCCCAGGTAGCTTCGATGACCAGCAGCTGAACCTCTTCCTGCATCATCTGCCGCCCCAACTGCAGGTCCTTCGTGCCTCGGTCATGGGAAGATGTCGGATGGACATGCTGAGAGTCCAATTCCCTCGAAACTGTGCTCATCTTCGAATCTTTTCTCGTCGTGTCGGATTTCTTCCGAAAACGACGAAGAAAAACACCTTGCTGTTCTTGTCCTTGGATTACCCAAGTGTACAAAACTGTACCCATTTCTCTTTGTTTCTTTTGCCTCTGACAAAACAATTCGAAACAATTCTTACCTAAGACTTAAGTTATCTAAGTCCAAAATCTTACCCATTTGACGAAAAAGAGGGACATAGACTGATTGAAATTTATTCAGACAAGATGAGACACCATCAAGCGTTGAAGAAGTGAAAACATATCAAACCGTAGATTTGCAGCTGCGGTTGAGGTTTGGACCTGGCCTTCACAGCTGTGGAACACGTGCAGTTGGACGCGGCCTTGCCGGAACTGCAGGAGCTTTCTCTGAAATTCATCAAGACGCCTTTGCGCCAGGTCAGGGTTGAAGCGTTGGGAAGTGGTTTGGCGAGTGGTTTAGCTCCGTTTCCCAACAGCGAGCCCTTGAGCCTTTCAAACGGTGACAGTGCTAGGTGGATCTTCAGCGAGGAATGCTGCCCAAGCTACGACACTTGGGCTCCGAAAATACTGGGTTTCATCTTGCGTCGGACCATTTTTTGAACCACTCAGTCAGTTCCTTTCAATTCATTTCACTTCCTTTCAATTGATTCCCATTCATTTCACTTCCTTTCAAGTCATTCCAATTCATTTCAGTTCATTTCAAATCATTTCATTTCAGTTCAGTTCAGTTCATTTCACCTCATTTCATTTATTTCAATTTATTTCAATTTTTTTCAATTTATTCCAGGTCATTCTAGTTCATTCCAGTTCATTTCACTTCCTTTCAAATCATTGCACTTCATTTCACTTCCTTTCAATTCATTCCCATTCATTTCGCTTCATTTCAATTCATTCCAATTCATTTCAGTTCATTTCACTTCAGTTCACCTCACTTCATTTCAATTCTTTCAATCAATCTTAATTTCAGTTCCTTTCAATTTATTTCACTTCATTTTCATTCATTTCAATTCACTTTACTTCATTTTAGTCTTTTTCAATTTATTTCATTTCATTTCAGTTCCTTTCAATGCATTTCACTTCATTTCGGTTCATTTTGTTCATTTCAGTTCATTTGACATCATTTCAAATCTTTCAATGTTTGGAGCTCATTGGTGTGTTGGAGAGATGTTGATACCATGCATAGATTTGTTGCTGGTGGAAGGATGAGGGAGATACAATGATTGGCTCATGTCAGTCGAAGACAGCATCGGATTCAGATTCTCTTTATTGATTCTCTGTAGGTCCTTCGGTGTTACAGGTTATTTTCACCCTGCCTTTTCCTCCCGAGGATCCTTGCAGCTTTGGTTGTCCACCTTGCCGGAATTTGAGGAGAGCCAATCATGGATGGACGGTGGATCATCAGATCCAAGCAGATCAAGCAGAATATACTAAATGTGCATATTGATCTATTGAAATTTACGTAGTGTAACAATAGTCGTTGACTTCATTATGATTTGAGGGTTTCATCCAGATCGTTTTTGGGCATTTTCCTGGAAACACGATAGAGGGTGGCCGAAAGATGATACCCGTAGAAAGCATAGCGCAAGAACACAGTTTTATTGAAAACAAATACCGTGCGGCCTCCCAAATGTAAACCAGACCAACAATCAGTTTTGGTCGCCACTCATGCGTGTCTATAGTGGTCGCTGCGTTGATGCAGCAACCAGTAGAACCATTTCGTGTTGCTGTTGCTGTGCCAATTCTGTGCTTTTTTTTGTCAGCAAAAGTAGCAGCTGCAGCCTCTAAGACGACAGAAAATCATGATCCAAGATGATCAAGAGCTCCGTTTGAGAATCTGACAGTGTCATGGATGTTGGGGTGTTTGGCAGGATCTACAACTCGACTCAGTCATTCAATTTGTGCGAGAACTGGTTCTGCATGTGCACAGCTGTCCCAAGCTGCCGCAAAAGACCAAGCGACTTGGCCAAATGTCTTGCGTCGCCGTTGTCGGAGTCACAGTGTCCAATTTGTTTCGACCAGGCATCGCAAGTGTGGAGGTGAAACAGACATGGCACATATGTACAGATTTCCCAAAGACTTGAACTGAGGCAAGCGCTTCATGACTCCGTTCACAGTTGGCACTGGTTTTCTACAGACACATGGGTCAGTATTGAAGAGGTTCAAGCTACCTGGTTTCCAGCATTCCGCGGGAAGAAATCGTTCTCTGATCCCAAGACCAACCCAAAGCTGGCTGTGAAAGGTGCGAGTGCCAGTTGTCATGATCTCACAGATCTGCCATTTCCCTGTGGCCACCCGAATTGCGCCAAATTCCACGACAACATTCATGGATTTTGCCAGAAGCATCGCTTCAATCACCTTCGGAGGAAAGTGTTTTCTGCAGCAAATCATGCCTTCCACTGCATGGAACTGATGGTGCTGTTGACAATTCAGGCAGCAGCTGAAATTCAGAGCAGAATTTTGCTCCTCCTGATTGTGATGTCATTAGTCCCCGTGACTTGCATCTTTCTGGCACAAAGCACTGGGACGTCAGCTGCTTTCATTTGCATCACGTTCCTGGTCGTTGCAGTTGGCAGTTGTTTGTACACGGCGAACCGCTTGGATCGGATGCAGCAAAGGGTTTTCAACATGGCACTTGCGACTGAAGCAAAGTATTTTCAGGTGCTGCAACCAGCAGATGCCACCACTGTGTCATCGGAACATTTGGTTCAGATGTCACCACTGTTGAGGAACCAAGCAGTTCACTCACAAGAGGTGCTACAAGCAGAACAAGACCTCAGGAGCAACTATCTTCGAGGCAAAAGCCATGCAGGTCTTTTTCAATCTGCCGTGCTTGATCCTCTTTCCAGGCTAGGGTTGGAAGTTTTTGCGAAGATCAAGTCTCCTGCAGATGTGGATGAGAGGGACGGAGGAGTGGAAATCTTGTTTTGCGATATCTTGTGCGAGGGCTTGCAGCAAGTACAACAAACTTGGGAAGTGTTGAAAGGTCTGGACATAGAGATCGTTTGTGCTCAAGACTTGTTTGCTATGACCTCCTCCAAAAAATGTTTGCGAGTTGTGGTGTCGATACAAGGCTACTTGGCAACAGTCTTCTTGTTGGAGAAATCTTTGAGCATGTTGGAGGCACAGAAAGGTATAGAAGATGCTGCAAATTCTCTGGGACTCTTGGACAAAACAACTGCAGGAGCTTGGGAAGTTCCTCGGAGCCAAGTCGAAGAGGTCCCCGGGTTGGCTCGTGTGACTGTCGCGCTCCTGCGGCTGCTGTCAGGTTCTGGATCTATTGCCATTGCTGCGTTTATTCCAGGTTTGAGAGAGCATTTTTGGATCTGGAATTGTGCCATGGCTTTGCCTTTCTGGGCTTGCTCTGCTATCCTCTTTTGGGAGATGCCACGTGCTTTTGGTGATGTTGTTGACGACAATGGATGTCCAAGAATGCGGCCGCGCCCGACACAGATGTGGTATCGAAAGTACCTTGGTGTACAAGGACGCCACTATGCGGTGAAAGTTGTGGCCTTGCAGCTGATCACAGTGTTGCTCCAAGGCTTTGCCAAAGCCGATCTATTTCGCACAATCCGAGGGGCCAATGGGCCGGAAGCATTGAAATCCAGTGCTGCTGTGCAGTGCTTTTCTGTGTTGATTCTCTGTAACATCTTCTTTCCGGTTCTTGTCTTCGCTATTCCAAATTGTGTCCCGTCCCGTGTCATGGCAGCTGCAATGGACGCATTCCTGGATGTTGGATACATGGTCACCTCTATATGGTTGTATATAGGCTTCGCAACACAAGAGTCTTTAAGCACCATTTTCTTGGGAAATTTCTGGAACTACATCTCCCTGTACATTTGCGTCTCACATGTTCTGTGCGTTTGTCGGTCCTTGGAGAGCGCGGACTGGGCTGCGCTCTTTCAAGTTCAACATGCTGCGCCGGTGTGGGGACCCTGGAAGAGGATGATGTTCTCGCTGACATATGCTGCGACTTTATTAGCTTTTGTTGGTGTGATGCTGGGAGGCCCAGTTTTTGATACGGCTGAATGGAATGATGGGCTTTGCCCACCCTGCGACTGTTCCAGCAATGCGTCAGGATCCGTTCTGCTAGAACACTGCTGGCTTCAGACTGGCTACATTGCCCAAACGTCCCCACCAACAGCTGTTGATCTGACCAATCGCAACATTTCAGAGATCCTGGGAGATGCTTTAACGCACCCCAGTGGCCCGCACCAACGGGTGCGTTCACTGTCCTTGCGAGGAAACCGTTTGACAGAGCTGCCAGAAGGCCTCTTCCGTGATCTTCTTGACCAAGAGTTGGAGATGGACACCCTGGACGTTAGCTACAACGAGCTGACCGCCCTTTCCCCAAACATCTTTCAGCCTGGTTCCTCCCAAGAAGTGCACATCCAGGAATTGCATTTGGAAGCCAATGCTTTGACCATACTTCCAGCTGGAGTCTTCGCAAATCTCGAAGTGCACCAACTGCACCTGCAAGGTAACAGTTTGACTCAGCTGCATG
Organism: Symbiodinium kawagutii; assembly: GCA_009767595.1. NCBI lineage: Eukaryota > Dinophyceae > Suessiales > Symbiodiniaceae > Symbiodinium > Symbiodinium kawagutii. Next base: position 90,358 of record VSDK01024334.1, read on the forward strand.
CGGAGAGCTTCACAGGGCTGACATTTTTCCGCCCGTATCATCTAGTGCACATCCAGGAATTGCATTTGGAAGCCAATGCTTTGACCATACTTCCAGCTGGAGTCTTCGCAAATCTCGAAGTGCACCAACTGCACCTGCAAGGTAACAGTTTGACTCAGCTGCATGCGGAGAGCTTCACAGGGCTGACATTTTTCCGCCCGTATCATCTGGTGCAAGATTTACTGCCATCGCATTATAGAAAAGTCTATGAACCTTGCGATGACTGCGTTCTTGACATCTCCCGGAACAAGTTGCAGACATTGCCCGAAGGTGTCTTCACGTCCACAGGGTGGACATCGTCGTTTGGTGGCGTCCTCGACCTGGCGCACAACGAGTTGTCGGAGCTTCCCAGCTACGTTTTCAGATACTTCGGCGCGCTGCGACGCCTGGAGCTGAACTCCAATCGCCTCCAGAGACTCGATGAGGACTCCTTCTACGGCTTGAGGTCGTTGGAAGAGTTGAACTTGGAGCAGAATCAGCTGACGGATCTTCCTGCAGATGTCTTTGCTTGTCGGTATTCTTACTATGACGCTTACGACACTTATTATTATTACGCTTATTACCTCCGCCACTTGTTGCAGCTGAAGCTCGGTGGCAATGGGCTCACTGCGCTCCCCGATGGCCTCTTCGATCCTCTCACGAGCCTTCGACATCTGCAGCTCCAGGGCAATCGACTGACGCGGCTTCCGCAGAAGATCTTTCAGACTCTTGGAGAGCGTGGGAAGAGTTGGAACGTTTCAACCGGGACCGAAAAACACAACTCCCCCCAAACAGTTGCCATTTTTCTCTGACACGTCCAGTGATTGTGTATCTCTTGTATGACGTTGAGGTTTAGCAAGACCCTCTCAACTGAACAAAACCTCATTCTTGTTAATGGTTATGGGGATCCATATTAAATTTCGACACCCAAAGGCTGTTGGTTTCTTGTGTAGGGGAAAGGTACGGAAAGGCGAGAACACAATTTGCAGCCAGACTTGACAAAACTTCATGTCGCCTGGTGTTCAATTTCTTGGCAGCGCAATTTGCTTCTAGACTGTATGATCCTTTTCGCTGGCGAAACTTAGGCTTGAACAATTCTGAACGATGGTAAGCTACCCTTAGACAATCATGGAAAGCTCATGGTTGGCTCAGCATTGCCCTTCACACCTTGGGATTGTGATCCACTGTGCCTCTCCCCACCTGGGCCCCAGGAAATTGACCCACTTGGAGTCGTTGAACTTGAGCCAGAACCAGTTGGATGAACTGCCTCCAGGCATTTTCGATGGACTCAACTTGGCCGTCATCGATTTGAGCCACAACAACCTGCCCATTTTGCATGCCGAGCCGTTCAAGCCGCGGGCCT
>VSDK01024334.1:123784-133879 GCA_009767595.1 Symbiodinium kawagutii
GCATGTTTAAGCCATTGTTCAGCTAGGTGTTGAGCTGTTTGTTCCTTCAGGAGGCCTTTACTTCTGGATGTGGCGGCCACAGAGGATGGGTGCGCTCATGTCATTACTGATGGCCTGGGGGGTGTGGAGCAGCAGATGATGCCCTTGCTGGGGTCTTTAGCGAAAAGTCAACGAGAAGCGGAGTTTCCTACGGAGATCTTGCTGAGACTCGGATGGTCCATTGGGACAGGCGGTTTGGCAGGATCGTTTTGAGATCAGCTTGGAAGGTATCTTGATGAGGCCGCAGGTCCTTAGTAGGGAATGGGCCTTGGCCACTTTTTCGTCCAGGATGCTGTGGGTTGGAACTCTCTGTGTTGTTTCAAGATGCCGTTGTACACGTCGTCAATGTTTCCAATACATCTTGACAGATCTTGAGTGGTTTCAACATGTTTCAGAGTGTCCCAACACGTTTCAAGATGTTCAATGATGCTGGACTTGGTCCAAGTGGCCTCAACCAAGGAAAGGCTTGGATGTCAACATTGCCACCGCCATGGCCAGCAAAGCTGCTGACAAGAATACCATCCTCAATAGCCTAGCATTTCCGCGGGCAGGGACTCAAGTCCTTCAACAAGAAGCTGCAGCCACTCATGAAAGCAACTTGATTGAAGCTCAGAGTTCGTTTGATGCTTCAACTTTTTTACATACTTACATACTGTAAAAACCAGAATGATTAATGTTGCCTTTCGACCCAGTCTATGTTTCTACATGTCTCTGCTTCCAGTGTAGATCTTTTGCTTCTGACCGTAGGACCGTCTTGGTGCCCTGTGGTGCAGTCAAGTTTTGCTTTCTGTCTCGAAGTCTTGACCCAAACAGATCCCTCGCCCCCCAAAACGCCGTTGTGGACACATTCTGGACACGTTCTGGACATGTTCTTGTATTGTTTTGTATGGGTTCTTCAGCTGATGATAATGACATCAGGGGAGCATTGAAACATTTGGGAGGGCAGTGAAACATCGAGGCTAAACCACTGAACTGTCCAAAACACTGAGGCTATGAGTCGGTGGGCCATGCACTGGCTGGGCACTTTGCCTTGGCCATTTGGTTCCTTGGATTTTTTGGTCGTGCATCTTGAAGGGACTTGCGCTTGAACCTTGAGCGAGAATGTAACTCAATTTTCGAATACATGTGAAATATAATTCGTCTTCACCAAGAATTCATAGAAGGTCTTGCGTTCCTGCTGTCCCTTTTCTGCCCACAAACTGCTTCAGCACGCAATTCCTGCCAGGTTTTCTTCCGTTGCGAATGGTCTGGACACTTCCAGGTCGGCTGTGTCACTGCAGGAAGTTGAAAGAATTCCACTGCCAACTACAGTCATTGAACACTTGGTTTTCACGTCTTGACATCGGGTAGAATCAGTGATTCATTCTCGAAGCATTAGTCGATGTCAAGTGTGGCAGAGGCAATATCAGGTTCTTTGGATGAATTGCTACAATTCGCCTGACCTGCGGCAATTGAGATCCAGTCAAAACGTGGTCCAGGCTCTTGACTGCATTGCACAACGATGACAAGCGACGAGTGGTGCGGCTCTCGTTGACAGGATGCTGCGACTTGACCCAACCAGGTTAAGTTTCCACAACTTCCACAACGGATCAAGACATGAGGGAAGTCGCACGATTCAGAATCCGTAGAACGGGAATAAGAGTGCAGCATGCGCAGCTGTCTAAGTCCCGAGATTTTGAGGCACCCTTTCCCAAGAAGGATTTCCACTCCGAAAAACAAGCAGCCATGTATTGGCCCACCTTCTGTTGGTACGTGCGTTGAGTGGGAATGTAGGAGAAATGCGATAGGATTATAGAGTAGGATAGTCCAGATAGTTTGAGGGGCAGGCAGGCCGAAAGGAGTGGAAGTATGTGGAAGTTCAGGGTTCAGATTGGTCCGCAATGCCTAGGTAGCTTCGATGACCAGCAGCTGAAGCTCTTCCTGCAGCACCTGCCGCCCCAACTGCAGGTCCTTCGTGCCTCGGTCATGGAGGTCGGATGGACATGCTGAGAGTCCAATTCCCTCGAAGCTGTGCTCATCTTCGAATCTTTTCTCTGCGTTTCGGATCTCTTCCGAAAAACGACGATGAAAAACATCTTGCTGTTCTTGTCCTTGGATTACCCAAGTGTACAAAACTGTACTCATTCAATAGAAAGAAGAGAAGATGAGAGACCAAGCAAAACAGAGAGAAAATTGAAGAAGTGGAAACAGATCGGGCCATAAAACTTGCAGCTGCATCCAAGGTTTGGACTTAGCCTTCACAGCTGTGGAACACGTGGAGTTGGACGCGGCGTTGCCGGAACTGCAGGAGCTTTCTCTGAAATTCATCAAGACGCCTCTGCGCCAGGTGTGTCAAAACTACTGGTAGGAAGTTTTCAAAATCCTTCACCTTGTCTCTCATGTAGTGGTTGACACCTTGAGCAGCGGGCCTTTGAGCCTTTCCAAACGGTGAAACTGCATGCGAGGTGAATCTTCAGCGAGAAATGCTGCCCAAGCTACGACACTTGGGCTCCGAAAATGCTGCGTTTCATCTTGCGTCGGACCATTTTTTCAAACCGTTCAGTTAGTTCGTTTCACCTCCTTTCAATTCATTCCCATTCATTTCACTTCATTCCCATTCATTTCACTTTATTTCAATTCTTTCAATCCATCTTAATTTCAGTTCCTTTCAATTTATTTCACTTCACTTTAATTCATTTCAATTCATTTCACTTCATTTTGATTCATTTCAATTTATTTCACTTCATTTCAGTTCATTTCAATGCATTTCACTTCATTTCAGTTCATTTTGTTCATTTCAGTTCATTTGACATCATTTCAAATCTTTCAATGTTTGGAGCTCATTGGTGTGTTGGAGAGATGTTGATACGATGCGTAGATTTGTTGCTGGTCGAAGGATGAGGGAGATACAATGATTGGCTCACGACAGTGGAAGACAGCATCGGATTCAGATTCTCTTTGTCGATTCTCTGTAGGTCCTCAGGTGTTACAGGTTAGGTGTTACAGGTTATTTTCACCCTGCCTTTTCCTCCCAAGGATCCTTGCAGCTTTGGTTGTCCACCTTGCCGGAATTTGAGGAGAGCCAGTCATGGATTGACGGTGGATCATCAGATCCAAACAGATCAAGCAGAATGTACTGAATATACATATTGATCTATTGAAATATACGTCGGTGAGATCTTTTAGTCATTGACTTCATACAGTATTATTGGCGGGTTTCATCCAGATCGTTTTTTTTAGGCATTTTCCAGGAAAAACGATAGAGGGCGGCCGAAAGATGATACCCGTCGAAAGCATAGCGCAAGAACACAGCTTTATTGAAGATCAATACCGTGCGGCCTCCCACATGTAAACCAGACTAACAATGAGTCTCGATCGCCACTCATGCATGTCTATAGGTACTATGGGGGTCACTGTAACGCAGCAACCAGTAGAACCATCGTGTGTTGCCGTTGCTGTGCCAATTTTTTGTTTTTTTTTTTGTCAGCAAAAGTAGCAGCTGCAGCCCCAAGGCAACCGAAAATGACCAACAATGATCAAACAACTCTGTTTGCTCCAGCCGTTTCTGGGAGAATCTGGCAGTGTCATGGATGTTGGGACGTTTGGTAGGAGCTGCAATTGGACTCAGTCATTCAATTTGTGCAAGAACTGGTTCTGCATGTCCACAGCTGTCCGAAGTTGCCGCAGCAAACAAAGCGACTTGGCCAAATGTCTTGCGTCACCGTTGTCAAAGTCACAGTGTGTAATTTGTTTTGACCAGACATCGCAAGTGTGGAGGTGAAACAGAAATGGCAAATATGTACAGAGTTCCCAAAGATTTGAACTGAGGCAAGCGCTTCATGACTCTGGTCACAGTTGGCACTGGTTTTCTACAGACACATGGGTCAGTATTGAGGAGATTCAAGCTGCCTGGTTTCCAGCATTCCGCGGGAAGAAATCTTTCTCTGATCCAAAGTCCAAACCAAAGCTGATTGTGGAAGGTGCGAGTGCCAGTTTTCATGATCTCACAGATCTGCCATTTCCCTGTGGCCATCCAAATTGCGCAAGATTCCACGACAACATTCATGGATTTTGCCAGAAGCATCGCTTCAATCACCTTTGGAGGAAAGTGTTTTCTGCAGCCAATCATGCCTTCCACTGGATGGAACTGATGGTGCTGTTGACAATTCAGGCTGCGGCTGAAATTCAGAGCAGAATTTTGCTCCTCCTGATTCTGATGTCATTAGTCCCAGTGACTTGCATATTTCTAGAACAAAGCACTGGGACGTCAGCTGCTTTCATTTGCATCACGTTCCTGGTCCTTGCAGTTGGCAGTTGTTTGTACACAGCGAAACGCTTGGATGGGATGCAGCAAAGGGTTTTCAACATGGCGCTTGCGACTGAAGCAAAGTACTTTCAAGTGCTGCAACCAGCAGATGCCACCACTGTGTCATCGAAACATTTGGTTCAGATGTCACCACTGTTGAGGAACCAAGCAGTTGGCTCACAAGAGGTGCTACAAGCAGAACAAGACCTCAGGAGCAACTATCTTCGAGCCAAAAGCCATGCAGGTCTTTTTCAATCTGCCGTGCTTGATCCTCTTTCCAGGCTAGGGTTGGAAGTTTTTGCGAAGATCAGCTCTCCTGCAGATCTGGATGATAGGTACGGAGGAGTTGAAATCTTGTCTTGCGAAATCTTGTGCGAGGGCTTGCAGCAAGTACAACAAGCTTGGGAAGTGTTGAAAGGTCTGGACATAGAGATCGTTTGTGCTCAAGACTTGTTTGCAGTGACCTCCTCCAAAAAATGCTTGCGAGTAGTGGTGTCGGTACAAGGCTACTTGGCAACAGTCTTCTTGTTGGAGAAATGTTTGAGCATTCTGGAGGCACAGAAAGGTATAGAAGATGCGGCAAACTCCCTGGGACTCTTGGACAAAACAAGCGCCGGAACTTGGGAAGTTTCTCGGAGCCAAGTCGAAGAGGTCCCCTGGTGGGCTCGTAAGACTATTTGGCTCCTGCGGCTGCTGTCATGTGTTGGATCCATCATCATTGCCTTTTTCATTCACCTTTTGACGGATGATTTTTTGTCTGCCTGGAATTTTGCTATGGCCTTGCCTTTCTGGGCTTGTTTTGCTATCCTCCTTTGGGAGATGCCATGTGCTTCGGATGGGCAAAATGGATGTCCAAGAATCCGGCCGCGGCCGACACAGATGTGGTACCGGAAGTACCTTGGTGTACAAGGACGCCACTACGCGGTCAAAGTTGTGGCCTTACAGCTGATAACAGTCCTGCTCCAAGGCTTTGCAAAAGCAGATCTCTTCGACGCAATCCGCAGGACCCATGGGGCTGAAGCATTGAAATCCAGCGCTGCTGTGCAGTCGTTTTTGGCGCTGATTCTCTGTAACATCGTCTTTCCGGCTCTTGTCTTTGCTATTCCAAATTGCGTCCCGTCCCGTGTCATAGCAGCTGCAATGGACGCATTCCTGGATGTTGGATACATGGTCACCTCTATATGGTTGTACATAGGCTTCGCAACACAAGAGTCTTTAAGCACTATTTTCTTGGGAAATTTCTGGAACTACATCTCCCTGTACATTTGCGTCTCCCATGTTCTGTGCGTTTGTCGGTCCTTGGAGAGCGCGGATTGGGCGGCGCTCTTTCAAGTGACGCATGCTCCTCCGATGTGGGGACCCTGGAAGAGGATGCTGTTCTCGGTGACATATGCTGCGACTTTGGTAGTTTTTGTTGGTGTGATGCTGGGAGGCCCCGTTTTTGATACGGGTGATATGGAACGGTATGATGGGCTTTGCCCACCCTGCGACTGTTCCATCAATGAGTCAGGATCCGTTCTGCTAGAACACTGCTGGCTTCAGACTGGCTAAATTGCCCAAACGTCCCCACCAACAGCTGTTGATCTGACCAATCGCAGCATTTCAGAGATCCTGGGAGATGCTTTTACGCACCCCAGTGGCCCTCACCAGCGGGTGAGTTCACTGTCCTTGCGGGGAAACCGTTTGATTGAGCTGCCAGAAGGCCTCTTCCGTGATCTTCTTGATCAAAAGCTGGACAGGAACATCGTGGACATTAGCTACAACAGCCTGACCGCCCTTTCCCCAAATATCTTTCAGCCTGGTTCCTCCCAAGAAGTGCACATCCAGGAATTGCATTTGGAAGCCAATGCTTTGACCACGCTGCCAGCTGGAGTCTTCGGAGGTCTCACAGTGCACCAACTGCACCTGCAAGACAACAACTTGACTCAGCTGCATGCGGAGAGCTTCACATGGCTGAGATTTTTCCGCCCGTATCATCTCGATTATTGGGGCGACAAAGTCTATGAACCTTGCGATGACTGCGTTCTGGACATCTCCCGGAACAAGTTGCAGACATTGCCCGAAGGCTTCACGTCCACAGGGTGGACATCGTCGTTTGGTGGCGTCCTCGACCTGGCGCACAACGAGTTGTCGGAGCTTCCCAGTTTCTATGACCTCCGCTTCCTGCGACGCCTGAAGCTGAATTCCAATCGCCTCCAGAGACTCCATGAGGATTCCTTCTGCTACTTGAAGCAGTTGGAAGAGTTGAACTTGGAGCAGAATCAGCTGAAGGATCTTCCTGCAGATGTCTTTGCTTGTCGGTATTCTTACGGGTATTACGCTTATATTTACTACCTCCGCAACTTGTTGCAGCTGAAGCTCGGTGGCAATGGGCTCACTGCGCTCCCCGATGGCCTCTTCGATCGTCTCACGAAGCTTCGACATCTGCAGCTCCAGAGCAATCGACTGACGCGGCTTCCGCAGAAGATCTTTCAGACTCTTGGAGAGCATGGGAAGAGTTGGAACGTTTCAACCGAAAAGAAAAAAAACAACTCCCCCCAAACATGTGCCATTTTTCTCTGACAAGTCCAGTGATTGTGTATCTCTTGTATGACGTTGAGGTTTAGCAAGACCCTCTCAACTGAACAAAAACCTCATTCTTGTTAATGGTTATGGGGATCCATATTAAATTTCGACGCCCAAAGGCTGTTGGTTTCTTGTGTAGGGGAAAGGTACGGAAAGGCGAGAACACAATTTGCAGCCAGACTTGACAAAACTTCATGTCGCCTGGTGTTCAATTTCTTGGCAGCGCAATTTGTCACCAAATGTGACAACTCACCACGGTATGCTTCCAGAGTGTATGGTTTTAGCTGGCGAAACTTAGGCTTGAACAATTCTGAACGATGGTAAGCTGCCCTTAGACACTCATGGAAAGCTCATGGTTGGCTCAGCATTGCCCTTCACACCTTGCGACTGTGATCCACTGTGCCTCTCCCCACCTGGGCCCCAGGAAACTGACCCACTTGAAGTCGCTCAACTTGAGCCAGAACCAGTTGGATGAACTGCCTCCAGGCCTTTTCGATGGACTCAACTTGGCCGTCATCGATTTGAGCCACAACAACCTGACCATTTTGGATGCCAAGCTGTTCAACCTGCAGAGCCTCACCACCTTGGATTTGCGTGGGAACTTGTTGGCAGACACCACGCGACAGGACTTGGCACGTCTCAAGGTGGAACTTTTTGTGGATTGAAGATCGCTCTGCAGGTCTTGAGGTCACAGCTCTCTTGGAAGAGTTCGCTGTCCATCTTTCGATTTTTGGCAATTTTGATTTTCCATCCCTGTGATCCGAACAGGGATCGATTTAAAACTGCAATTCTACAGAGAATGAATGCAAGGACTAAAAGCTCTGAAAACGATGCAGATCCTGAGAGTCTCTACGTGATGTTGAAGGCACTCAGATGTGGGGTACTTTGCATTCGTTCAAGTCACTAATTCATGATATGCTTTTGTTCGTTCTTGGAGCACTGGAAGTTGCAAGATGTGAACTTCCGAAGAATGGTTCGAGCCCCTGCCGAAGCCTTGAGGCTCCAGTTGCCCAAACCAAAATGAGGAAAACATGACAACTGCATCAGCTTGCTACGTAGAGCATGGCATCACTGAAGGTATTGAAACACGTCGAAATAAATGTGTCAATCTCTTGAACCATTTTGACCAACCTGGCAACGGATGTAATTACAGAGCATGCCATGCACATCCATGGGCCAAAGCCAAGAGCAACGGGCAAGTTTTGACGAAGAATCCCCTCCAGAGCCGTGCGCCATGGCCGCCCGCATTCAAGTTCCAAAGAAGGGCATCTTCACGTGCAACAGCAGCACGGCACAGGAGGCGGTGGAATACTTAAAGCAAGTGCCACCTGGCCACACCTCAAGGATCAAAACATCCCCAGTGTGGAAGGTGTGGTGGTCCCATGGGATCGTTCCCAGTTGCAAGGTTCACGGGTAGACGGAAGTCTGGTCAAGTTGATAGGTTTGATGAAATTTGGAGGTATGCAACACCGCCATGCCAAACAGATCCTCTCAACATATCTCAATTCCTAAGGTTGGACGAACCCTGGCATGGAAATGTGCTGCTGTCTTGTGGTCCACACAAGTTGGAACCCCAGCAGCAACTGAACGAATTCAACGCCGATTTTGTGCCTCGGTTGGAGCTTCAGAAGGTTTTCTTTCACGTGGCAAAACGGTTGGAGTTTCGATTTGGTTTCTGGATCTTTCGAAGTCGCAGAGAATCTTCGAAGTCTGCATTTCTCCTGTGAACTCTACACCAATTCCAAGCACAAAGGAAAACACGACAGGAGGTATTCCGGTATTCCTTTTGCCCTTCTCAGGTTTTTGCGAACTATTCGTGGCTAAGCTCCGGTCCTCCAATTCATATCGCAGCAACAGAACTGCGTGGAATCACCATTGAACAGCTATCATCTTTGCAGCTTGGCACGCAGCATGACAACGCGATCAGAACACTTTGACATGACGTGAAATCACATGAATTTTCGTCCAAAACTGGCACTGAGGTTGACCTTCGTGGAAGATATTGCGTTGAGTTGGTGCGATGCACACCACTTGGCTTATGGTCAGCCTCTGTCTTTTGAGGTGAAAGCCTCAGTTTGTTTCAAGGTCAGATGATAAGCATAGGGACAAGAGATGACAAAAGCGAAGGATTCCACTAAGACTGTTCTGCAAGTTGCTTCTTGTGAAGAAGCAAGCACACACTTAAAGCAGTCTAAATACTCGATCAGTTTGACTGCAATTGATGTGAAGTTCCTCTTCCCACCGATCCTCATTTCTCCCAGTTTCCAGAGTTCGATCCGCCAGGCTTTCAACCTCTATCACATGAATTTTTGGATTATTGAACCTGCCACGGTGGGTCATGGAAGAGGTGGCTGCAGCTATGTGGAGTTGGTGGCCACCTCGGCTCAGATGCAACGACCTTTGTGGCAACTCAGCTTGCAACTTTGTGGATAGGTTCCTTCAAAATGCGATGATCAAACTCACAAGTTGACAAATGACAAATCTGAAAAGTGCGGAGTTGCAAACAAGAATTGAAATGCCGGCAGCATAGATTGTGTAGATGCAGATTTCAGCCATTTTTGAGCAAGAGTAAAATAACATACGGCTCTCGGGATACACACAGCGGGCATCTAATCTAAACTATCGAGAAAAAAAAACGTGTGAACTAAAGAATAGAGTGATGTCCTTGAGAGACTTCTTCCTGAATTCCCAGAGCCCTTCCATTCCCACAACCCTGTCGAATTGCCGCCATTGAGGTTCGTGTCGCATGCCTGGTTGGAACCCGTTTGCAAATTTGTCGCATGCCTGAAGCGACATGCTTCTTTGCGCGAGCTGCCCGATGAAACAGCGTACTGGGTGTGCGCTTACGCCAACAACCAACATCAGTTGCAGGATGAGATCTGCAACAATCCGCGAAAGACCTCGTTTTACCGCGCCATCCAGTTGTGTGCTGGGGTTCTGCTGGTCTTGGACCAGAACGCCACACCAGCGCAACAAGGGGAATCTCGGCGACGACTTGCACTTTCTTTTCTTCACTGTCTATTTCCACTTTTTGTAAGATGTATTCTTGTGCTCCTGTTTTGAGATTGAGCATCGGGCTAAGCTATGTGAAGCTGTCTTAAGCTGGTCCATGTCCAAAGCTTCCACAAAGGCTAGGTTTTTAGAGCTATTGAGAGCTATATACATGTGAAGCTAACTCTTCAGCATGTTTAAGCCATTGTTCAGCT
>VSDK01024334.1:135792-150710 GCA_009767595.1 Symbiodinium kawagutii
GCAGTCAAGTTTTGCTTTCTGTCTCGAAGTCTTGACCCAAACAGATCCCTCGCCCCCCAAAACGCCGTTGTGGACACATTCTGGACACGTTCTGGACATGTTCTTGTATTGTTTACTATCAGTCTTTCAGGCGATTCTTTTACCATTGAAACATCATCGGACCATTGAAACATCTGGGGAGCAGTGAAACATCGAGGCTAATGCGCTGAACTGTTCGAAACACTGAGGCTATGAGTCGGTGGGCCATGCACTGGCTGGGCACTTTGCCTTGGCCATTTGGTTCCTTGGATTTTTTGGTGGTGCGTCTTGAAGGGACTTTGACGTGAGCAGTTGAAGAAATCTTTTCGAACACATGTGCAAATACATGAACATACAAGTTGTCTTCGCCAAGAAGTCATCGAAAGTCCTGCATTCCTGTTGTCCCTTTTTTCGCCCAACAATGGCATCCACATGCAATTCCTGCCAGGTTTTCTTCCGTTGCGAATGGTCTGGACACTTCCAGGTCGGCTGTGTCACTGCAGGAAGTTGAAAGAATTCCACTGCCAACTACAATCATTGAACACTTGGTTTTCACGTCTTGACATCGGGTAGAATCAGTGATTCATTCTCGAAGCATTAGTCGATGTCAAGTGTGGCAGAGGCAATATCAGGTTCTTTGGATGAATTGCTACAATTCGCCTGACCTGCGGCAATTGAGATCCAGTCAAAACGTGGTCCAGGCTCTTGACTGCATTGCACAACGATGACAAGCGACGAGTGGTGCGGCTCTCGTTGACAGGATGCTGCGACTTGACCCAACCAGGTTAAGTTTCCACAACTTCCACAACGGATCAAGACATGAGGGAAGTCGCACGATTCAGAATCCGTAGAACGGGAATAAGAGTGCAGCATGCGCAGCTGTCTAAGTCCCGAGATTTTGAGGCACCCTTTCCCAAGAAGGATTTCCACTCCGAAAAACAAGCAGCCATGTATTGGCCCACCTTCTGTTGGTACGTGCGTTGAGTGGGAATGTAGGAGAAATGCGATAGGATTATAGAGTAGGATAGTCCAGATAGTTTGAGGGGCAGGCAGGCCGAAAGGAGTGGAAGTATGTGGAAGTTCAGGGTTCAGATTGGTCCGCGATGCCTAGGTAGCTTCGATGACCAGCAGCTGAAGCTCTTCCTGCAGCATTTGCCACCTCAACTGCAGGTCCTTCGTGCCTCGGTCATGGAGGTTGGATCGACATGCTGAGAGTCCAATGTTCGAAGCTGTGCCGCTCCAAATCTTCGAATCTTTTCTCTGCGTTTCGGATCTCTTCCGAAAACGACGATGAACAACACCTTGCTGTTCTTGTCCTTGGATTACCCAAGTGTACAAAACTGTACTCATTCAATAGAAAGAAGAGAAGATGAGAGACCAAGCAAAACAGAGAGAAAATTGAAGAAGTGGAAACAGATCGGGCCATAAAACTTGCAGCTGCATCCAAGGTTTGGACTTAGCCTTCACAGCTGTGGAACACGTGGAGTTGGACGCGGCGTTGCCGGAACTGCAGGAGCTTTCTCTGAAATTCATCAAGACGCCTCTGCGCCAGGTGCGGGTTGAAGCGTTGGGACGTGGTTTGGCGAGTGGTTTGGCTCGGAACTTCCCAAGCTCCTCTTCCCAAGCTACGACACTTGGGCTCCGAAAATGCTAGGTTTCATCTTCTGTCGGACAATTTTTTCAATTCACTTCAATATGATTTGGATTCTCTTCAATTCACTTTAGTTTCAGTTTCAGTTTCACTTTGTTTCAATTCATTTCTATTGTTTTAATTAATTTCAGTTTATTTCAATTTCGTTTCAATATCATTTCAATTTCATTTCAAGTCACTTCAAATCACTTCACTTTTGATCTAATTTGACCTTGTTTCAATTCATCTCAGTTAATTGTTTTTGTCATTTCAGTTCATTTCAATTCATTTCAACTTAGGTCAATTTCATTTCAATTCACTTCATTCCAAGTCATTTCAATAAATTTCAATTTATTTTGTTTTTTTTGCAATTTGTTTCAATTCCTTCATGTCTGGAGTTTATTGGTGTGTTGGAGGGACGTTGATACGATGCATAGATTTGTTGCTGCTCGAAGGATGAGGGAGATACAATGATTGGCTCACGTCAGTCGAAGACAGCATCGGATTCAGATTCTCTTTATTGATTCTTTGCAGGTCCTTAGGTGTTGCAGCTTATTTCATCCGGTGCCTTTTCCTCCCGAGGATCCTTGCAGATTTGGTTGTCAACCTTGCCAGAATTTGAGGAGAGCAAGTCATGGATGGACGGTGGATCATCAGATCCAAGCAGATCAAGCAGAATATACTGAATGTGCATATTGATCTATTGAAATTTACGTAGTGTAACAATAGTCGTTGACTTCATTATTATTGGAGGGTTTCATCCAGATCGTTTTTGGCCATTTTCCTGGAAAAACGATAGAGGGTGGCCGAAAGATGATACCCCTCGAAAGCATAGCGCGAGAACACAGTTTTATTGAAAACAAATACCGTGCGGCCTCCCAAATGTAAACCAGACCAACAATCAGTCTTGATCGCCACTCATGCAGATGTCTATAGTGGTCACTGCGTTGATGCAGCAACCAGTAGAACCATTTCGTGTTGCTGTTGCTGTTCCAATTCTGTGCTTTTTTGGTCAGCAAAAGTAGCAGCTGCAGCCCCAAGACAACCGAAAATGATCAACAATGATCAAAGAACTCGGTTTGTTCCAGCCATTTCTTGGAGAATCTGACAGTGTCATGGATGTTGGGACGTTTGGTAGGAGCTACAATTGGACTCAGTCATTCAATTTGTGCAAGAACTGGTTCTGCATGTCCACAGCTGTCCGAAGTTGCCGCAGAAAACAAAGCGACTTGGCCAAATGTCTTGCGTCACCGTTGTCAAAGTCACAGTGTGTAATTTGTTTTGACCAGACATCGCAAGTGTGGAGGTGAAACAGAAACTGCAATCCGTACCCAGTACAGATTGAAACAGAAACTGATAATAAATGCTGATTTCCCAAAGACTTGAACTGAGGCAAGCGCTTCATGACTCCGTTCACAGTTGGCACTGGTTTTCTACAGACACATGGGTCAGTATTGAAGAGGTTCAAGCTGCCTGGTTTCCAGCATTCCGAGGGAAGAAATTGTTCTCTGATCCAAAGACCAAACCAAAGCTGGCTGTGGAAGGTGCGAGTGCCAGTTTTCATGATCTCACAGATCTGCCATTTCCCTGTGGCCACCCGAATTGCACCAAATTCCACGACAACATTCATGGATTTTGCCAGAAGCATCGCTTCAATCACCTTTGGAGGAAAGTGTATTGTGCAGCAAATCGTGCCTTCCACTGGATGGAATTGATGGTACTGTTGACAATTCAAGCAGCAGCTGAAATTCAGAGCAGGAATTTGCTCCTCCTGATTGTGATGTCATTAGTCCCGGTGACTTGCATTTTTCTGGAACAGAGCACCGGGACGTCAGCTGCTTTCATTTGCATCACGTTCCTGATCGTTGCAGTTGGCAGTTGTTTGTACACGGCGAACCGCTTGGATCGGATGCAGCAAAGGGTTTTCAACATGGCACTTGCGACTGAAGCAAAGTACTTTCAAGTGCTGCAACCAGCAGATGCCACCACTGTGTCATCGGAACATTTGGTTCAGATGTCACCACTGTTGAGGAACCAAGCAGTTGGCTCACAAGAGGTGCTACAAGCAGAACAAGACCTCAGGAGCAACTATCTTCGAGCCAAACGCCATGCAGGTCTTTTTCAAACTGCCGTTCTTGATCCTCTTTCCAATCTAGGGTTGGAAGTTTTTGCGAAGATCACGTCTCCTGCAGATCTGGATGGGAGGGACGCAGGAGTTGAAATCTTGTCTTGCGAAATCTTGTGCGAGGGCTTGCAGCAAGTACAACAAGCTTGGGAAGTGTTGAAAGGTCTGGACATAGAGATCGTTTGTGCTCAAGACTTGTTTGCTATGACCTCCTCCAAAAAATGCTTGCGAGTAGTGGTGTCGATACAAGGCTACTTGGCAACCGTCTTCTTGTTGGAGAAATCTTTGAGCATGTTGGAGGCACAGAAAGGTATAGAAGATGCGGCAAATTCCCTCGGGCTCTTGGACAAAACAACTGCAGGAGCTTGGGAAGTTCCTCGGAGCCAAGTCGAAGAGGTCCCCGGGTTGGCTCGTGTGACTGTCGCGCTCCTGCGGCTGCTGTCAGGTTCTGGATCTATTGCCATTGCTGCGTTTATTCCAGGTTTGAGAGAGCATTTTTGGATCTGGAATTGCGCCATGGCTTTGCCTTTCTGGGCTTGCTCTGCTATCCTCTTTTGGGAGATGCTACGTGCTTTTGTTGATGTTGTTGACAAAAATGGAAGTCCAAGAACCCGGCCGCAGTTCATTCAAGGTTTGAGCGAGCAGTTTTGGTCTATCTGGAATTGCGCCATGGCTTTGCCTTTCTGGGCTTGCTTTGCTATCCTTTTCTGGGAGATGTGGCAGATGCTACTTGTTGTCCTTGCTGGGGGAAGGAGAGGTGCAAGAATCCGGCCGCGGCCGACACAGATGTGGTACCGGAAGTACCTTGGTGTACAAGGACGCCACTACGCGGTCAAAGTTGTGGCCTTACAGCTGATAACAGTCCTGCTCCAAGGCTTTGCAAAAGCAGATCTCTTCGACGCAATCCGCAGGACCCATGGGGCTGAAGCATTGAAATCCAGCGCTGCTGTGCAGTCGTTTTTGGCGCTGATTCTCTGTAACATCGTCTTTCCGGCTCTTGTCTTTGCTATTCCAAATTGCGTCCCGTCCCGTGTCATAGCAGCTGCAATGGACGCATTCCTGGATGTTGGATACATGGTCACCTCTATATGGTTGTACATAGGCTTCGCAACACAAGAGTCTTTAAGCACTATTTTCTTGGGAAATTTCTGGAACTACATCTCCCTGTACATTTGCGTCTCCCATGTTCTGTGCGTTTGCCGGTCCTTGGAGAGCGCGGATTGGGCGGCGCTCTTTCAAGTGCAACATGCTGCGCCGATGTGGGGACCCTGGAAGAGGATGCTGTTCTCGCTGACATATGCTGCGACTTTATTAGCTTTTGTTGGTGTGATGCTGGGACGCCCAGTTTTTGATACGGCTGAAATGGAACGGTATGATGGGCTTTGCCCACCCTGCGACTGTTCCTCCAATGTGTCAGGATCCGTTCTGCTAGAACACTGCTGGCTTCAGACTGGCTACATTGCCCAAACGTCCCCACCAACAGCTGTTGATCTGACCAATCGCAACATTTCAGAGATCCTGGGAGATGCTTTTATGCACCCCAGTGGCCCGCACCAACGGGTGAGTTCACTGTCCTTGCGAGGAAACCGTTTGACAGAGCTGCCAGAGGGCCTCTTCAGTGATCTTCTTGACCAAGAGTTGGAGATGGACATCGTGGACATTAGTTACAACGAGCTGACCGACCTTTCCCCAAATATCTTTCAGTCTGGTTCCTCCCAAGAAGTGCACATCCAGGAATTGCATTTGGAAGACAATTCTTTGACCATACTGCCAGCTGGAGTCTTCAGAGGTCTCGAAGTGCGCCAACTGCACCTGCAAAACAACGATTTGACTCAGCTGCATGCTGAGAGCTTAAGAGGTCTCACATTTCACTCCGACAGTATCTATGAAGCTTGCGATGACTGCATTCTTGACATCTCCCGGAACAAATTGCAGACATTGCCTCCAAATATCTTTGAAGGTCTTGAAGTGCACCAACTGCATTTGGAAGCCAATGCTCTGTCCACGCTTCCAGATGAAGTCTTCACAAATCTCGAAGTGCACCAACTGCACCTGCAAAACAACGATTTGACTCAGCTGCATGCTGAGAGCTTCAGAGGTCTCAGATTTCACTGGCGCAGAAGCATTCTCAACATCTCCCGGAACAAGTTGCAGACACTGCCCGAAGGCGTCTTCAACTTCACAGGGTGGCGGTCACCGTTGCGCGTCCTGGACCTGGCGCACAACGAGTTGTCGGAGCTTCCCAGCTACGTTTTCAGATACCTCGGCGAGCTGCGACGCCTGGAGCTGAACTCCAATCGCCTCCAGACACTGAATTGGAAATCGTTGAGGTCGTTGTGGTCGTTGAGGGTGCTCGACCTGGCGCACAACGAGTTGTCGGAGCTTCCCAGCTACGTTTTCGAACACCTCGGCGAGCTGCGACGCCTGAAGCTGAACTCCAATCGCCTCCAGAGACTCCATGAGGATTCCTTCTGCTACTTGGAGGAGTTGGAAGAGTTGAATTTGGAGCAGAATCAGCTGAAGGATCTTCCTGCGGGTGTTTTTGCTTGTTATTATTATGATTATTCTCATAAAGAGAAAGATTATCACCTCCGCAACTTGTTGCAGCTGAAGCTCGGTGGCAATGGGCTCACCGCGCTCCCCGATGGCCTCTTCGATCCTCTCACGAAGCTTCGACATTTGCAGCTCCAGAGCAATCGACTGACGCGGCTTCCGCAGAAGATCTTTCAGACTCTTGGAGAGCATGGGAAGAGTTGGAACGTTTCAACCGAGACCAAAAAACACAACGCCCCTCAAACGGGTGCCATTTTTCTCTGACAAGTCCAGTGATTGTGTATCTCTTGTATGACCATTACATTACCATAGCACGCAAACACATACCCACACACGTCAGGTGACAAAGGAGGATTGTAGGTAACTTGTTGTAAAACATGTCGCCAGATCTTTCTAGACTTCAGTTGCTGCGATGGGCTGAGCTTTGTCCAGCTGGTGATGGTCAACTAGCTAGTCCATTTTCGGAAAGATATTTGCTTCTGAGGTTTAGCAAGACCCCCTCAGCTGAAATAAATCACCTCATTCTTGTTAATGTTTATGGGGATACATATTGATTTTCGACACTCAAAGGCTCTTGGTTTCTTGTGTAGGGGAAAAGTGCGGAAAGGTGAGAACAGGATTTGCAGCCAGGCTTGAGAGAACTTCATGTCGCCTGGTGTTCAATTTCTTGGGAGCACAATTTGTCAGCAAATGTGACAACTCACCACGGTATGCTTCCAGAGTGTATGATCCTTTTCGCTGCCTAAACTTGGTTGAGCAAGTCTGAATGATGGTAAGCTGCCCTTAGACAATCATGGAAAGCTCATGGTTGGCTCAGCATTGCCCTTCACACCTTGCGATTGTGATCGACTGTGCCTCTCCCCACTTTGGTCCCCAGGAAACTGACCCGCTTGGAGTCGCTCAACTTGAGCCAGAACCAGTTGGATGAACTGCCTCCAGGCCTCCTTGATGGACTCAACTTGGCCGTCATCGATTTGAGTCACAACAATCTGACCATTTTGGATGCCAAGCTGTTCGAATTGCAGAACCTCGCCACCTTGGATTTGCGTGGGAACTTGTTGGCAGACACCACGCGACAGGACTTGGCACGTCTCAAGGTGGAACTTTTTGTGGATTGAAGATCGCTCTGCAGGTCTTGAGGTCACGACTCTCTTGGAAGAGTTCGACGTCGATCTTTCGATTTTTGGCAATTTTGATTTTCCATCCCTGTGATCCGAACAGGGATCAAGTTCACACGACATCTGCAGAAAAGAAATTTCTCAAAGCTGAAGTCCCCAGGGCTGCAGTGGAGCCACGAAGCTGAAGACAGCTGAAGACTGTGCTTTTGAGCGGAGAAGGTACAAGTTTGAAACTCGTCAAAGGTCTTTTGCTTCGAAGCCCAAGACTTTCGATTCATCAGGCTTTGGCTCAAAGAAAAGAGATAGAAAGATGGAATTTTTTTAGCAGAAAGAGAAGTTGGGACCTGAGATGTAGACCAAGCAGAGCAATATCAACTCACACTTTTCAACACAAGATATCAACAAGATCAACTCACACAGTTCAACAAATCCCCCTTTTTGTTGAACGCGATCTGGTTCTCGTTTTCCAATGGCAGGACCAAAGGCTGAACACAAAGTTTGGGCGACTCCACATGTTGGTCAAGCTGGAAGAACTTGGAAGCCAAAAATGTGACTAAAACTGACCAAAAGACATCTAAAGACACGCAATCTGAGACCCAAAGTTTGGCTCCACGACAGTTGTTCCATTGATGTCTTGCAGTGCTGCTTGTTCGGCAGGTGGTACTTTGGGTGATGCTCATGGTCACTGGGCAAGACCAGATCATGTCACTGCATGAGCTCATGTTTGGACTGGACACCGCAGAGCATGGAGTCTTGACCTGTATACTATGTATACTTTCTTAGTTTTCTGTGTATATCGATACCGTTGTGTATCCAGATATCAACCCGTCTTGTGACTATAGACATCTATAGACTATAGTTGATGATGAACATCAATGACTTAGATGCATATCCAGTGTGTGATCCATCATTGATGTCTAAATTGCATCATTGATTCGGGATTTCACTGAGCTGAACTGCGTTCCCTTGAGTTTTTTCCAGGCAAGAGCAGTTGCCATGGTAGAAATCCAGGACACCATGGCGGAGGGAACGGCAGATGTTTCAAGCTGCGTTGAGTCAAAGACCAGATATGTGGAGACTCACAAAACTAAAGAACACATGTGGGTTGTTGTTGTTGTTGTTGTTGTTGTTGTGGTTGTGGTTGTGGTTGTGGTTGTGGTTGTGGTTGTGGTTGTGGTTGTGGTTGTGGTTGTGGTTGTGGTTGTGGTTGTGGTTGTGGTTGTGGTTGTGGTTGTGGTTGTGGTTGTTGTTGTTGTTGTTGCTGCTGCTGCTGCCGCTGCTGTCGACATTTGTATTGTGGATGGCAGCCCAAGCAATGGTCAACAATTGATAGGAATGAGATTCTGTCAAAAGTAACGTCGATAAATGATGTATTTATATTACATGGAATTCTCACGTAATGTAAACGGGCGAACTGTGCGCACCATGAAAAACCAGGCAGGGTTGAACAGAATGACTCAGGCCTCCAATATCTATGTCTATAAAGACGTTAAATGTATATTCTACCAATCCACCAATTCAAACCAACATGTGCATACATTAGACATAGAATTACCAGTCCATTTGTTATGAATCTTGATGCACCTGTTGCGTACGTTGGCATAGCGGTCCAAGCAACCGGTGCACCAGTGGCAGGGGGAAGACACCGTTTGGGTGAAGAGTGCTGGCGGTCAAAGCTGCGACCTGGCGTGTAAGGCCACGGCACGTTTCCACTACCCAGGGAGTGTAGATCCAACGTCGGAAAGTCATCAGTGCCGTCAACTTCTGGGGATTGTGAGATGAAACATTTTGAAGGATACACAGTGATGCACATTTTGAAGAATCTTTTTGAAACATAACTTTTAGAATCTTTTGGATACGATTGAATTCAAACATCTTGTTGTAAACATCAACATCCTAATGAATTGTTGATTTTACGGATTGCCAGTCCGGGGCAGGTTGAGCAAGCGACTTTCCCTGATTCTGTTGTTCTCATACTTCCTTATTGTTGTGGCAAAGACACAGTTTTATAAGCAATTTTGGCAGAGATCGCTGTCGTTCATGGTGCATCCAAAACTGCTACCCTTTAAGCCCTTAAAACCGTCCATGCTTACTGACAGCATCAGCTTTTGATTGGTGGCTCTTTGCTTCTGACACGTCACTTTCCCCAGCTTTCAGGGTACCATCAGTGGCCAAACCCGCTGTGACTGCGAGGCAAGAGGTGGATGCAAAGAAGATGTGTGGCCGTCAATTTCTCAGAGAGCTTCGAAGCTTCAACTTCGTCAAATCGAAATTCATCATCAGTCAAGTCTATTTGTCAAGTCTATTTGTCAAGTCTAGTGTAAGTCAAATTATTCTTTCACATTTTGCTTCTTGTGCTTGACTTACATCGATTGGATGTGTACAATTCCTTTCAATCCAAGCGTTCAATGATAGATCCCAGCAGATGAAGCGGCACCAAAACCAGGGCATACCATGAGTTTACCATGGGTGGTTGGCATAGCTGGCTGAAAATCTATGAATGAACCCCCAAGAGGGTGACATGGCTTTTCAAATGCAGTTTGCAGCCTGGTGCGTTTGGAGGGTTTACAGGAATTGATGAGCCATGACTTCCAACCAGGGGCCATGTTGGCCAGTTGCTTTTCATTGAAGTTGAGTGCTAAGCAGCGCTGAACAACCAGATGATCACCACAAGTTGATCACCAGTGCTGTTACCCCGTAGAGTGTGCTTAGGATCACAGACCGCTCAACCAGGGCTGGTCCAAGCATGGCTCCCCTGCGCAAGCGCTGCGCTAGGACCACATTGGAAGAGTTCCATGACTTGCTGACAGAGAGTGGCTACAGCTGTGCCACCGCCTTACACCGAAACTGTGGTGCTTGGAACGGGAGCTGGTCATCTCAGATCTCAGCTTTCAGATTTTTCAGTTTATTGAGTTTAATTTGCTCGTTTTTGTTTGACCATTTGTCAACATTTTGCTTGGCAATTAGCTAATGGATTAACACTAGCTAGCCATTGTCACTAACAATTGTTACTGTAGCTACTGACTGAGCCAGTATCTTCTTAACAATAGCTATTATTCTCAATCATCAGTAGCCACTACTACTTAGCAACCATTTGTTCACCATCGTTAGCCATGAGAAGTAGCCGTTCTTGAACCTCCTCATTAGCCATTCCTGTAGCCATGCAATCCGGCGAGGGGGCAGCAACTGGTTCCCAGGTTGGTATCCAAGCAGGTGGTGCCAAGTACGATCCCAGCACTGATGGCCGGGTGCTGAGCAACTGGGATGGCCGGGGCCTTGAAAGCTGGCGACCAACGAGGAACCAAACATGTTGCTGATAAAATGCCAGTTTATGGCAAACTGTTAGTATATATTTTTGATTATAAACTATGAACTATGATTGTAGTTATTATGAAATGGTCAATGGGCCATCATGGTGAAGTAATCCACGGGCCTTCAGGAATCAGTATTGACCAGTAAACGCTATGGCTCCCATGATTGACCATTGACCATTCACTAAGACTCATCCTTCCTAGCTGATAATCTTCAACTTGCATCAGGATTGTTGTCGACTATCAACCATCATGAAGTATAAACTACCATTAACTGTCATTTGAGGCACTAGTTATTGGCGGTTGAGGAATGGGCAAGAATGCTGGTGAAACATTATTCATCAAGGCTATTCAAGTATGGGTGATTAAGGAAACACAGATGGGCCTCCTCATGAGATAATAGGAATGGCTCAATCTAGGAGGTCCTACTACCAGCTGTTAAGACCGGAAAAATGAACCATCCACGGGGCATGAATCGCATGCATTTGTAGCGGCTTATTGCTGATAGGTGTGATGAGCTGGGTCTTCACTCCTGCGATTTCACAGATGCGGACGTTTTTGAGGTCGCTATTGTGGCTGGAACGGTGAGGGCGACACAGCGCGCGGTCACTCAGTGGGGCTGCACAGCAGAGGCCTGGAGCGAATTGTGCATCCGCAACGTGGAAAACCTCGTTGTTTGATGGTGTTTTGCAATGTTTTACATGTGTTGTTTGATGTTGTTTGATTGTAAGGGGCAAGGAGGTCGATGATGCTGATGCACTTGATTTTCATCATTTTTATCGACAGACATCATAATCCGTTCTGGGAATCAGTCTTAAGCCGGAGTCGAAACACATAGCCAGGGATGGCACATGAAGTCGAGCCATAGCCAAACAGGATCCAAGTTGGGTGATCAAAACTACTTAGTGCTTCCTAGTTGTAGCATTGTACCATATTACCATAGGAATTATACCTAGTTGATAGGGATTCCCCAGATAATAAGACCGGTATAAAAGGAATTGCACCCTGGACTTGTTGGCACTGCTCCTGATGAAGTTGGAAGCCATGACCAAGGCAGCCGCGGTGTGCATCTATGGGTGATGCTGGGACATTCAGGCGCAATCTTGTTGTGAATCTCTGATGTCACAGCTTGAGGCGGTTGAAATGCTGAGTCAACAAAGTTGAAGAAATAAAGTATAAAATGTATAAACTTTATACTATGAAGGTCACAAGATGCGAATTTGGTGATGTGAAAACCAGGGAAGTTTTGCATCTTCGAAGCCTCGAGGTTTTGCCCTTGCTATGGCGACAAAGAGTTGTGAGGCGCCGGCAAGTTGTTCGATTATGCAAGCTCACAGAAATGGTGCAGTTTCCCAAGTGTTTCCCCAAGCACGCTGGGAACCCTACAACTATATCCCAAGTCCATTGAGAAATATATTGGGAACTCGAAAATCAATGGTGGTTGTTGACACTGCATCATTGATTTGTCATGGCTTAATGGATGGCCCAGGGGCGCCCAAAGAAATGGCGGGGGGCCAAAGCCCTCGTTCCCAAAGCAGGGATGGGGGGACTTGGTCCCAGATTGGAGGATCCCAAAATGCACCTGTGAAATGGTCATTGTTGGTGCGTATTTAGGAGCTGAACACAACTGAAGCAAAATTTACATTGAACCAACTTCATCAAACCATCTAGTTTTAAATGCTAAAGTTTATCAAACCATTCAGTCCTAGATGCTAAACTATTGACAAGGAGTCTTATTGAGTTCTGTTGATGTTAGCATTCTCGACGCCATTTCATTGACCATCGTATTGAGAACCTGGTGCTTTGGGGTCCCAATTTGAAGAAGCCTCATGTCTCGGTACAGAAAGAGAACGAGCTGTGCTGTGCAGGCGGGTTGTTCAAAAACCATCATTTTCATTGTTGGGACAGCACCAATTTGATGAGAAGATCCAAGTATCTGGAACTGCAATGTATTCGAAAACACGAAGTAACTTCTCGTCATGGGAATCCTCATCAACGTGAGGGTGACCTCCCCAACGATAGGATGAAGGATGGATTCGGGATAGAGATTTCCTGCCGCACTTGTAGAGGCGCCATGTTTGAAAGTTGTAGTGGACCTCTCAAGGGTAGATTGAACAGAGGAGTTTCAAGTGGCGAGCACCAGCATTGAGATTCCCAGAGTCTCTCCTTGCTTCATAACTACAGAAAAACGAAGTAACTGAGTAGTTTGGAAAAAGAAAATATTTGCACAAGATTCATCAAGATTCCACAGTTTCTCAACAGCTCAAGAATTTCTTGAGGGCCCCCCTTTTTTCTCACATTGCATCCTTTTTTTCTCACAGCGCCCCTTTTTTTCCACAGTGGAAACCCTTCATTCTCACATTGCTCTATTCTGACATTGACCCCCTTTTTTCCCACATTGCATCCTCGTTTTCCACCCCTCTTTTTTAACAGTGTTTTTTGTGCAGGCGTGTTTTTTCCACATTGCAACCCTCTATTCGAACAGTGGAGCCCTCTTTTCTAACATTGGATGCACCTCAACCCCCGCTTTTCTCACATTGCCCAATCTCCCGCATGGGGGGTGGACGGTGGACGGACAGTTTTTCGGGCACTTGCGCCCAGTCGGTCTTCAGTCCTCGGCTTTAATCATCCATTTTGGGCCCTTGCGCCCTCTCTATTGGGGCCTTGTGCCCTGTTTATTGGGCCCTTGAAAATGGGCCCTTGCGCCCAGTCAGTCTTCAGTCCTTCCTCTCAAGTCCTTGATTTTGGGCCCTCGCGCCCTGTTTTTGGGCCCTTGCGCCTTTAGATTGTGTTGTGCTCCGCCCTGTTTTAAATTCAAGCATCCTCGTATGCATTGCGTGCAGTGATTTGTCATGACTCGAACGTAGTCCGTCGGGTCCGCATTGTGTGCAGTATTCAGCAGTGAGCCGAATGTAGCCTGTAGAACGTGGATCTGTTGTGCGTTCTAAGTCGCACGTACTATGCCGTAAGTGCTTTGTAGTCTCTGGTCCGCAGTGAGTCTTCAGCTCTTTGTTCTGCATCGTCGATTTTGGGCCCTTGCGTGCATTCAGTCTTCAGTTCTTCGTCTTCAGTCATCGATTTTGGGCTCTTGCGCCCTCGATACTGGGCCCTTGCCCCCTTCATTGTGTTGCGCCGTGCGCGTTTTTGGACCCAAGCATCCTCGTCCGCTTGTTTGCGCTGCTACGTTGTGGAGCGAGTATGGGTTGAGTGTATCTGGTTTTCAGGATGGTGTTTCTGGTTCCCTTGGTGTTTTCCTTGGAATGGTGTTGTGTTGTTCCTGGAATGGTGTTCCTGGTTCCCAAAAAGGTGTTTTTGGTTCCCATCGTTTTTTGGTTTTCGCCTTGGTGTTTTTGGTTCCTGCCTCGGTGTTTTTTGTTCCCGTTCCCGCTCTTGTGTTTGTCCAGTACACTGCTTCACTTCACAGCGGCCCAGAGCCCTGAACTGCAGTTGCCCTGTGCACTGCTTCACTCGCAGTTGCCCAGTGCGCTACTTCACTTCAGCGGCCCAGAACCCTGAACCTTCAGTTGCCGAGTGCACTGCTTTACTTCAGTCTTCGCGTTTTGTGTTGGTAGGTTTTGTCTTGGCGCGCTTTGTCTTGGTACTTTTTGCTGTGGCACGGTTTGTCTTGCTGCGTTTTGTGTTGGTAGGTTTTGCTGTGGCACGTTTTGTCTTGGGGCCCACTATTTTTGCCCCCCCGCCTTGTTTTTTTGATTTCCTTGTTTTTCTGACCCCCGCACCTTGTTTTTTTGACCCCTGACCCTGTTTTTTTTTGACCCCTCCCACCTTGTTTTTCAACCCCTTCATCCTTGTTTTTTGACCCCTGGCCTTGTTTTTTGACCCCTCTCCCTGTTCTTTTGACCCCTTGGATTGGCTTCCGGGACTGCCGACCAGAGGCAGGAGGGGGAAACCCGGGGAAGCAAGAGGGGCTTGAAACGGGAGGAAGAAAAGGAAGAAAAGGAAGAAAAGGAAGGAAAGGAAGGAAAGGAAGGAAAGGAAGGAAAGGAAGGAAAGGAAGGAAAGGAAGGAAAGGAAGGAAAGGAAGGAAAGGAAGGAAAGGAAGGAAAGGAAGGAAAGGAAGGAAAGGAAGGAAAGGAAGGAGCTGAAGGAACTGAAGGAAAGGAAGTGAAGGAAGGGAGGAAGGAGAAGGAACTGAAGGGAAGAAG
>VSDK01024355.1:7060-19800 GCA_009767595.1 Symbiodinium kawagutii
TATAAATAATTTGTCTTGGGATGGTTCCTGAAGCATCCCCATCTGTGGGATCTCACTGGACTTAGCCCACTACCGTCATCATTGAGTGGTAACTTGTCTCCAAGGTATCCCACCAACTCAGAAACTTGAAACTTGAGGATCAATATCTTCAGTGGGGCAACCATCGTCCAATCATTAATCTAATATTAACCAACCATCATATCCAACCATAAAACTATGCAAACGCCCGCTACGCACACCCATCATCTAGTGAAGAACTTGCAACAAAGATAGACCAGGTCGTTGGACGAAGAACAGCAGCTAAGCCAAGAAATGGGATCTTGTGGGTGCCTCCCACGCCATTGGGAACCCATTGTGGTTGGTGACCGTTCAGTCACCAGAAGCCACTGGTGCATGTGCAGGGCTATGCTGCCTTCATCGAAACCAGTGGAACAATGCGGAACAAACTGTCCGGGGCTGACTCTCTGGAGATGCATTTGCCAGCTCTGATGTTAATGGGGCTTTGACTTTGCGCATCCAAACTTGCAACATCTTGCGGCTACCGCACAAATTCGGGTCAGTTTCGAGCGATATCATATTCCAAAAACATCCCATGAAACCAACTCAGCAAAAGTAACCTTTCTGCTAGTCAAAGAGTGTCTTGTTTTTTTCGCTACATGTTACCCGTGACAGTGCCGTGTCAATGCTGATGTTGCAGCTGTTGCATTCCCAAAGAGCCACCGGGCAGCCACAGATTGCCACACTGCAACTCGAGGTGCCCTCCGCGCAAAAGAAGTGACACCTGGGAGCCACATTGAAACCGCAGAGTTCTGTGGGCCCTGGGCTCTTGGGGATTCCCGGCGCTTGGGGATACTTGGATCATGCAGCACTTGTGGAAGCGTTGTGTTTTCCACTTGGCTGGGTTTAGTTGCAGGAATTGCAGATCTGTCATGGTTTGTTCATTTTCAGGCAACATATTTCTGTTTTGGGGTCAATGACTTGGGTACTACACATGGCTCAGTCAAGGCTGGCTACGAATCAGTGGGAACCATCC
The DNA here is from genome assembly GCA_009767595.1 of Symbiodinium kawagutii. Taxonomy (NCBI): domain Eukaryota; class Dinophyceae; order Suessiales; family Symbiodiniaceae; genus Symbiodinium; species Symbiodinium kawagutii. The sequence continues at coordinate 8,094 of VSDK01024355.1, forward strand.
CGCCCAACAAAGGAGACCGATGGTCTCCTATGGCCTAGGTACGTCCACAAAATGGTGCACCCTGAAAACCCATGGTGTACCTGAAAAATCTAAGTAAAATCATGTATAATCTGGCTGGTGGTTTCAACCCCTATGAAAAAAATATATGACTAGTCAATCAACCAACCATTTGTTGAATTTCGTTAGGGAAAACAAACAATGTCAATCAAACCATTCAGGAATGGATCCACAATGATCCATCAAGCTTTTACCACCTCGTTGAGGCACGTCAAAAGTGGGACGTTATCAGTTTGCGCAGAGCTTCGCCCAGGCACTGAGAGAGCTGTGAAGAGAGGGTCGTGCAGAATGCCACAGGCCCAACCACACAACCGAGCCAAACCTGCGCAATGGTGGCGCAATGGTGGCGCACATGGAAAGACGGGGGCAACCAGTGAAGCACCGAAATGAAATCAGTTGTAGAACTGAACTGGATTGCTCCACTCAGTGGAATTCTACCCAAGTTGCTCAATGAAAACAGTGGAACTTCACGGAACTCAGTGGATTGCTTTCTGCGGCCGCGTGAAGGAGACAAGCATCATTGTGGGCCACCGAAAACTCATCTGCAGAGATGGTCTCTAGAAAATCCAACGAGATCCAAGGGTCCTAAGGGGGTAAAGGTACATGCGGCACTTTGTGAAATATGTGAACTCAAGAAACGTCAACAAGAACAACATTGCCACCACCAACACCACCACCTCCACCAACAGCAGCAACAACACCAACTGCAACAACAACACCCACACCAACCAACACCAACCAACACCAACACAATGACCCCGAACAATTTCCAACAATGACCAACAGCAACAGCAACAGCAACAGCAACAACAACAACAACACCACCACCAACAACAACAACAACAGCAACAACACCACCACCACCACCACCACCACCACCACCAACAACAACAACACCACCACCACCACCACCACCAACAACAACAACAACAACAACAACAACACCATGGCCAACAACACCACCACCACCACCACCACCAACAACAACAACACCACCACCACCACCACCACCAACAACAACAACAACAACACTGAATCGCACTGTATAGCACTGTATCGGACGTTTGCAGAATGAACTTTTTCCGGGCCCTCCCCCAATCCCTTTCTCCAACTCAAGCGGTCAACCACCAACCACCCACCGGAAACCGTTAAGGGGAAGTTAAATCCACCAGTATTTGTTCTCCAACATCACCAATTCCCGCTTCCTATTACTAAACTACCCTGCGCTAACATTCAAAAAATATAAGGAGCTAAGATTACAACATATTTTTTTCTGAATGCGACAGTGACACAAAACTATTGGACAAACAAACACTCAGCGACAAAAGAAACAGTCCGCACTGTCCCCCATGCAACAATTTTGGGGATTGACACCACTGAGTATTTGGTACTGTCAAAGTAAAGGGAAGGAAAACAACAAATGGGTGCTTCCCAAAATAGAGGACCCCCAAATCATACAATATCGACCATTTAGAGGAATTTATACCCATCCATTTTTGGGGGTCCCTGCTTTGAGAAACTACCAAATCAAAACAGAACAAAATCCCATCAGTCAATTGTCCCCTGTAGAGAGAACCAGCCTCACCCTATCCTGGCTAATCACGCAAATATGGCTTTACTGCTGGTGATTGCAGTAGGTTCCATTGGGTCTGTGAAGAAATGCTCAACTGCCTCTTCATGTAGCAAATTTGATGGCAAACGAGCTGTATTGCGAGTGGGGCAAATCTGACCGAGTTATCATCAACTATACCCAACTGGTTGGCTGTACTAAATTCAATCGCTGTAAGGCAACCATTCAATCGTCTTCTTGTCCATCAATTCAGGGTGAATCGCCGTCCCAAAAATCACCGAAAGTTGAGGGGTTTCGCAGCCGCCAGAGTTGAGAATCGCCTCTCCCATCGGTGCCTTGTGGTAATCCGGGCTTGCGATAGATGGGGAAGCTGGCCATATGGTAGACCTCGAGGCGGGGACCAGCAATTCCAAAGCATGGATCTCGGATTTCTATGTCAAGCTATGAAAGTGAACGCCTCTAGAAATAGATGCTTTCGCAGGGTTTCCTGTGCTAACACAATATGGTGATATAATAATGAATCATGAAATTCCATCCAGAATTACACCGTCGACATCAACTGACTATGTTTAATTGTTGAAAACCAGTGAACTGCTCATTAGCCACAAGCATGTATAGTCATATGTAAACAATCTTTTACTTTATCACAACAACTCGCAAGTACTCGGCTGCTCTCTTATGCAGCTCTGACCATGGACTCAGTAAATGACTTCGATACAGTCATTTGTGAAGGTACCTTTCCACGGGCAAAGGTCATGTGCAGAACTCGGAATTATCAACAAAGGTGCACCGTACCCAGACTTGCAATACCTTGGGATATGAAGGACAGCCTCAGGATTGAACGCTGCATAGCTAAGAGATGTACTTGCACGATTCATGCGTACATATGCGTAGCATAATCAGCGAGAGATTCAATCACGTCACCTGCCACCAAAATCCTCCAAAAACTCAGAGACGGATTCTGTAGAGGCAGAGGGCAAGTGAAGCTCAAGCGCCCCGTGGCAAGCTATCTCCGAGAATTTAAATGAAACGACTTGATAAATGAATAAATACTTCCGATGTCAGGTGTGCAACCACTTCAGCATTCGACATCGCGGCTCGGCGAGTCATCTACCACTGGCAGCGGAAGAGAACAAAAAACTCAGTCCGCCAAGCAATTTCAGCGGATCATCAGCCATCACATGCCATCACTACCCTTGCCCCAAACTTATCCATTGACAACCATGATTAATTGATAAGCCGATGATTAATGGTTGATAAGCAATGATGATTATCAATCATTGTCGATTGATAATTATCAATTCAAGCTTTGTAATTACGTCAAAATTCAAAAGGGATGGCGATCCAATCAAAAAAAACACTGCAAAAGTTTCACTGAGCGTGGACAAAGATGATCCAAAGCCAATCCTGAACGAATCCTGCAATCAACCCAGAGACATCAGACTTAAGGACTCCAAATCTTGCAATCTGAATGGTTGCTAGCTCCAACACATGGAAAACCTGGGTGAATCCATTGGTGCGCAGGAGTGGGCAACATTAGCAGCTTCTCCACGGTTTCCACTGATTTCCAGTGTTTGTTCTCCTGGATTTGACTATAAATCCCTATAAATCCTTGGATAATCCTTCTATCTTTATACTATACAGCCCCGATATCCATCCAAAACCCGGAAAAAAAAAACGTTTTCACACTATACACAACCATAATATCCCTATATAATCCCTATAGCATCCCTAAAAAATCTTTGAACCCCCACATAAAATTATATGAAACCCATAAAAATCCCCAAGCTCCCCGCGATAATGCCGTCGTGTGACGACCAGGGACACGGTGGCCAGCAGTCTGAGCATGGGGACAGACCGGTTGGCCTGGCAGTGGGTGACATGGTACGCCTGGGCTTTGAGGACATGGTGGGTGGCTATATGGGTGATTATATGCATTTTATAGGGTTTTATATGGTTTTATGTGGTTTTATGTGGCTTTATATAGCTTTATATGGTTTTATAAGGGATTATAGTGGTTCATAGTATAGGGGATTATAGTGATTCATACCAGGGGAGAATGATCAACAATGGCGGATGATAACCATATGGTGGTTTCTCAAGCCATGTGCGACCCGCAAGTTATGGTTTGTTTATTACTATAAATGATGAATATAAACGATGATTTGGGGTACGTAACCCTATTCGGAGAAGCCTCCACATGAGAATGGCATGACATACTGAAACAAAGCTGTCTACATTTATATTTATGTTTATTTCAAAATCTATTAATATTTTATATGTATAATATATATTTAATGGCAATATTTGTTTGCATCATATCAAATATCAAACAAATGCCAGGAGTATGATTGTGTAGATTGAACATGCACATCCATCAAATGCATGAACTGAGAGCTTATACATAGACAAACAAACGGACAGATAGAGGGATACACAGGCAGAGATAGGTTGCACCCCACCTGAGCCGTTGAGGCAGTCCTTGCAGTCCTGGGTATCCACATGCCTCGGAGGCAGCGGGCACACGCAACACAGCCCAGGTCCAACAGAACAAAGTGCCATGCCATGCTGTCTACAGGTGCACGCATGTAGGTTCATGTACATACTTGTGTGACATACCTGTAGGGACATACCTGTAGGACATACCTGTATGACATACCTGTACGTGTACGTATACTCGTATGTGTACGTGCCTGGGTGTGAGTTTCAATTTGGTGTGATGGGTTTTTTAAGATGTTTTGATCAAAACCAGCAGGTGCATTGCAATTGCATGTCCTTCAAAGGCCTGCAGGCACCTTGTGCTTCCAAGGATGAATTCTTCTGCAAACGAACTGGAAAAACACGAAGGTATCGTTCTTCAATATGTAGGCGTGTTTCAAAGAAGCGGCGAGACGCGAGTCAGCTGTGCATACTGCATTGTATGGTTTGAAATAACACAAGCTCATCACTAGGCAAACGTCGCCACGATTCGCTGTCACAAAATGCCCACAAGCCCATGCGACTCGCGGCACTGTTGACATAGTTGCGAGATGTTGCGAGCTTCAGTGGCAGGTTATGAACACCATTGAACACCAATTCGAAAGGCATGCAGGCGGAGTTGGGTGATGTCAGACCAGGGGGCATGTCTTTAGCAACAGAATGGTTTGAAGTTTACCTCTCCTCAGCTTGCTCGTACATCAGAATCAAAGCACCCTGCAGAATTCGATCAACAGATATCAACAGTTTGGCATCCTTGCTATATCTGATCCTTGAAGAACCTGGTATTGTTCCCCGACCTTTTCACTCACCATGGTCATACTCCCGGATTTGCTAATTTTGGCGGTGAACACTTCCCGTGCCTCCGCAGACTTGAAATATTGGCCACTTTTTTGTGGTAGTTCTGAGGTTTCCAAGAAGCAAATTGCTCTACTGAAGACTCTACTGTGAAGCAACACCGCTCGTATCATGAGCCAAACATAACATCTCACTAAATGGTTACCGTTTCTCAAAATAGGGCACCCCCTAATGAACTATCATCCAATTCAATTACCACATTCATTTACAGTAATGAACCAACCATAGCTTTGAGGTCCCGGTGGCCTGAGAAACACCTATACCTTTCCCGAGTGGTTTTTGTTGCATGGAATTGTTGCAGCTTTGACGAAGTATTGGACCCCTGAAACTCCAAGCTGCTTGGTTCTTATCAGCTCCGGCCACAAGTAAGACGTTACCAACCCCTATGGTGATCCCTATATACCATGAGCCTGCATTAACCTTTCATGATAGTTCAGGAATATTGACCATGAAAACAATTGAATCTCCATGAAGCATCATTTAACCACCATTTCACCATCATTCAACCATCATGAACTACTAAGCAGTACTATTCACCATCAACTTTGAAAGTCCCAAAGCTGCGGCTCTACTGAGGCCCCTGCAAACAAAGAACACCACTGGCCTCAACGCACAGAGCTCCTTTCCAAAAGGTTTCTGTTCAAGCGCGCAAAAACCATTTCACCCAGGTTCCCTTGGTTGATGATTATTGGTTTCCCTTGGAGTAAAGCGAGAGAATCAGCTTGGAATAATTGAGAGATCCCTGCTTGTACCTATTCGGTTTATCGTGTGTTGTTCAGGTTCAAGAGGCAGGATGTTGAAAGCAGTCTGCAATAGGCAAGTTGCACCACAGTAATCCGTCGCTTGACCTCGTCCCCCAGCTACCCAACTTATGTTGTTTCTGGTCAGCTATTGCCAAAAGCAATCATGACCATGCCTCATCAGCATGTTTTTGAGATACGGAAATCGGAAATGTTGTCACGGCGCCATGCCACCTATTTCTACATTGCCCGTGAGAAAGAGTTCAGTCTTTTTTGGTATGTACGTGCGTATGGATGGATGGACGCATAAATGAATCACACATGAAGGAATGAAGAAATGAACGCAAGAACAAATCAATGAATGACTGTGTGTATATTCTTATGTTTCTATGCATGCATTTATATCTGCAAGTCTGTACAAATGGATGGACTATACTGGACTCGGGTGGCCATGAGCGTAGCATAGCTTGCTAGGGGTCAAGATGGGTCAGCTGAGGCTTGGACAGTAGCAAGGCACCAACCTGGGAGGCAGGATGGGTGCCTGGAGTTTTCCGGGAGTGCGACTGGTGCGCTTGGCTTAGGAAACGCATGGGTTTTCATCCTGTGGATCTGGTCTCGGATGATCAAAATCAATCCAACACCCAGAGCTGGTGCTTTCCCATGGCTTCCCTGACGACGGACATGTCCCAATCTGATGTTAGAATGGCTGCTCACAGGACACGGGAAAATGGATGCCTGATAGAATGCCCATCGAACAGTGTCCAAATCAGCAACCAAATCCCAGCGGCGAGCCGAGATTTCACCCACCACATGAGGCCAGCAAAGCAACAAAACGACACAAAAACACACGAAAGGAAAAACAAAAAGAAATAGCAGCAGGATCACAATTGCGGTTTCAGCTAGTGCCATTGCATCTGCTTCTGCTGTGAATACTACATCTGCGACTATGGCACTAACAACCCTACCACTACAAGAACCTACTAGCCACGATCGAGCATAAACGTGCAAAAGGTGGAAGTAATGTTGGCAATATTCAATTGCAGTTGATGAATGAACACTCATCTTTCCCGACATGAGCCATGAGCAACACACACACACTATTATCAGCTCAAGCCAAATACCCACAATGCAGATTTGGTCAAACTCAAAACAGTAGAAAACCCTTTAGGTTCAGAGAATGCACAATTTGATATGGCATGCATTATCTAATCCCGTGCTGACTTTGCCACAGCAATAAAAAGTCACCGGTGAAACATGTTCTTTTGCATATCCAATTCCGTTGCGCATTTTATGCACATATTTATGCGCATAACAGCCCGCAACAAACTAACAATATTGCCCGAAAAGACAAGTGTTACTATCGCAAACCTCAAACACAGGTCAAAATGCACCAAATAAAAACGCGTCATCATAAGTCCCTCACGGCTGTGCCCATCCGCCTGCTGACTAAGGCTAGTCTCTGCGGTCCACCTTGGTGTGGACAGTCATGGCCAATGATTGGCCAAGTCTGCATAATGGGCAATCAGGATGCCAACCATCGTTAATCAGGAGGAAACCAACCAGCCAATAATTGGGCTACATCCGTTGTGGATATGGCGATATCGAGGGAGTACTCACACCTCGCAACTACGAAACATCCTCGAAGCTTGCTTGAGCACTGATTTCTGTGAGATTACTTCAGGGATTAATCGCAAACCCACGCTCAGCTCTGGTAACCAATGATACCTGGGCAAACTCAGCTTTCAAATCACCTGACTTCGTCATGAATCGTTTGATTTTTTTGGCAGTTTCCCTGGTAAAGGTAATCTTTGCTGAAGTTGGAAGGGGGGTTAACACCTTCGATGGACACACTCACATGTCACCTACAGAGGTTTACCATTTCTGGAGATTTCCCACCATTGGACTCCTCATCCCCAAGGATCGCACTCTTTCAATTCCAAACGGCACCTAGGCTTTCGTGGCACAGGGGAGCACGCTTGACACCATGGCTACTGATGCTTGACGTTCACCGCTTATGCAAGTCTTGTCTTCAACCAACACACGCACAAAAGCTTGCCCATGGTTGCCCTGATTTCAAGAATCCGAAACCTGAAAACCCCGAACACATCAATAAAAAGAAACACACACAACAACCAAACATAACCAAACCATATAAGAGCACAACAATTGGAACCCTAAGCCCTAAAAACGCCTAAAACCAAACTGATTCCGTATGACAAATTAACATTGGCCACTTGTTTCGCATGCGAAAGGCGTCTTTGCCAAACATGTTCGCCTTTGAGCACTGGATCACGAGTTTTTGCTGGCATCGCCTGCGCAGATCGCTTTTGAGCGCTACGAATATTTCGTCGGTGTCTGCAGGTACTGTAAGGGAACAAAATACCTGGAGAGAAGCAACTCTTGAAGTGAGATGTGAATCAAATGAGTTAGGAATAGGAGACCCCGTTGGGTAAACTGAGTTCCGGGGGTGATGGATGATGGATGGCAATGGCAAACCCAATAAACCACCCGCATTTTTGAGGTAAACCACCCAGCTGCAAAACTGGGTGGCTTCCCAATGGGCTTGGAGACCCCGCCAGTCGGAGCCGCTGGAAGATGCAAACAACCTGGGGAAACCCCAAGCAATGGTGGACGTTTGAGAAGCCAAGACTCAGCATTTCTTTACCCATCACATAGCAAGAAACCTCGTGAAACTGTAGCCAAAACTAACAGTGGCCCACAAGAGGCTCTTTCTGCTGGCAAGACATTCATCAAACAACTTTGCCTTGACGTTGAATGTTCAGCATTTTGAGGGATTTCTTGCAAAATAAGGACTACAACAGCTTGTATCCGATCAGGTCCGTTGAAGAAAAGGAGTTGGATAATGCATTTTTCTCAAAAAAAAATAGCTGAAAAATCACCCCTCCAGCCCCTTGACTACCATGTCATCAAAGCGACCTATATTGCTTCACCCACAGTGGCGTGCGAGAATACGCTGCTCTTTGGTGGTTCCCACTTGCATACCCTCTTCCTTTTGGGTGGGGCAGGGATGCTAACGTTCATGTGCATTTGCACATGTGTGTGTGTGTGTGTCGGTGTGATGCTATGTTTCATACGTTTCTTCGTTGCATGCACACCGCATGAGCATGCAGAAGGAGTTTGACAAAGAAGTGGGACGAGACATCCAAGATGACAGTTGGCAGGTAGAGGCTGCGAGGCTGCAAAGGCCTTATGCCTAATAGTGCTCGCTCCAAGTTTGCAAAGGCAAGGCTTCTCAATGCAAACATGTGGAAAAATGTATACTAGTGGCACTGGCCATGCAATCACCGCCTTGCCTTTTGGAAAATGTTTCCGCGAGTTCTCAAAGAACTTGGCGACTGACATGTGCATGCTACAAATGTTGATGCTGAAAACAGCCCTTGCCGCTATGGGCGACGGTAGCTTGTTTTTGTTTCGTTCCATCATGCCTGACTCGTGGACTGATGGCTAGGGTCAAAGGTCGGGATCAAGGCATCGCGTTGAAGTAGCGGTTATTGACGGCTTTACAGTCATGCCCCATTGCCCGTGATTAGCCAGTATTGTGTGTTGGTGATCCAGTGCTGTAACCCTTTCTCACTAAGCTGTGGATTTGGGAGACGACCGTCTTCCATCGGAACCTCATCAGTACCAGCCTTCGGAGAAAAGGTTTGGCAACTTCCTTGTCCACATCATTGACACCGCCTACAGCTCTCCAAAAAATGAGGAAACACAGGTTTCGAAGCAGGGAGTAGATTTACTACAAATAATGTGGAATCCTCAAAATCCTCAAAATATGATCCAACCAAGTATGCAACAAAGTCGCGAATAAAACGACCACTTTTTCAGCAGCTTAACCCATGAGCCTCGGCTGAAATTGATGTGACCCTGTCCAAAACAAACAGCAAGGCATCCCGGGCATGGTTTGGACAGCATGCAGCTGTGGAAACAACTTGCTAACAGGTTCTGTATACGAACTGATGATATCTGATTCTCTGTTGAAAGGTGTGTAATCAAATTCAATCCAACATGTACTTGGCACATCACAAATTTGTAGATATTTGCACTTCAATGTACATGATTTGACGTATGTAGCTCAACATGTGTATGCAGAAAAAAGGCAAGAAAAAGCAATACAAGCATACAATCAAATACACTACATTGCTTTAAAATATACAAGCAAACAATCAGCATAGTATAGGATCTTGTCCATGGACACTGTGCCATGTCCTGGTTCACAGCCGCAGCGGCATGGCACTGGGGATTCCTACGGCAAGTCTCAGGAACGCAGAATCCGAAGATGAAAGTTTCCGGTGGAGCCACGTGATGGAAGGACAACTCACCGAACCAGAAACGATGGCCCAAAGTCCAGCACAACCTGCAGCAGCGTTAAACACTGGAGCTGCTGACACTGATGAGTAAGGCTCAGAACGCTGGGAGAACAGGTGGATGAGAAGCAGTTTCTACTTCTCGCAGTTTCTTGTTTTACTTTTGGGAGATATGGAATTCTTCGCTGGAAGCTGCTCAAAACCACACAGCTCTGATGCTTGGCACTCTTTTGCACTGGTGCTTGGTGGTTTGTGGGTGGACCCAGTCCATAAAATGAGCTGAGTAAACCAATCGTTCGAAAGATATCTGTAAAAACAACAACCCACCCATAAGACTAGGGTTGATAATGGTTGATAAAAACATCCAGAAACCACCAAGCATAGCCTTAGCCATGGCCTATCATAGCCTTATTCGTTGACGCCACCACTTTCCACCGCTTCCGCCTTGGCTGACCACGGTCTGGCGACCCTACAATGGGAAGCGACTGTGCTTGACTGCTGAGCTCCTGGATCATCGCTGTGGAACAGCGGCTGTCCCTGTGGTAATTCCATGGTGCTTTGATTGTCTGTCTATCATCATCCAAATGTTCCATGGTGCCGGTGCTTTCTCAAGCCATAGGGGTCCTCAAACAATGGTTGGCTTATTGCCATACATGACTAATATGGGATGATTTGTTTCACCCCTATTCTGAGAATCCGCCGTATATTTACCAACAGAACTGGGTCATTTTATGGATAAATGTAGGCAAATAAATATACCATAGATGGATCATGTGGACCTTTGTCCAACAAAAAACGCTCAACATATAAATGTCAATCAATGTGTAGTGGTGTTCAATAGTATAGTTCAATGTGGTTCAATCATTTTCAGTAGTGGTCTCCGTTCTGGTTAAGTTAACATCACTTCGCCACATTTAAAAAAACCACTGGGAGTGTAAATTGACCTGTGTTTGAAAAGGCACTGTGCACTTTTGGACTGCAACTTGTTGTATCCCTAGTGATAAGCGCGGTCAGTCAATGCCAACAGGAGCTACGAACCATCGGCAGAGTCCTCGTTTTGATCGCTCAGGACATGGCAACAATGATCGTTGGAGGGCACCAGGAGCAGTTGAGGGTGTTTCGACCTAGCCACCTTGAAGACCCCAAAGTTGTGGATGGCTTACTACTAATGATGATTAAACTCTTAGATGAGTTCAGGGCACCCCTATTTTGAGAACCCACCGTATCATACCATCTCAATATATACAACAGCAACACAGCTTTAAGCTCTGCCTTTTTGGTCTTGACTTTGTCAGTTGTCAAAACCCTTGGCATTCAAACAATTGCCCTCGATTAACGTTTCAATGGTAAATTCACCGCCAGCAAAGCGTTCATCCAAAGGTGGATTCTTCATTGCCAGGATTTGCCAAATCCAAAGATCTAAGGTCATAGAAGTAATCCCACAACGCACAACTTTGCCGAAAGCAAGCAAGCACCAAACAATGTGCCACATTATGATCAATGAAATTGACATTCGCTTGCACTCATGCGGAATCCCACAATGGTTTACAATCCCTACAAGGCAGGGGCCCCTAGGTATAAGCCGGTTATTAGGCAATTTTAGCATAGCTATAGCTATATACACAGGTATATAGATAGATAGATAGATAGATAGATAGATAGATAGATAGATAGATAGATAGATA
>VSDK01024355.1:55314-66201 GCA_009767595.1 Symbiodinium kawagutii
AGAGAATGTCAGAAGATATGCCAGAAAGAATGCCAGAGAGAATGTCAAAAGATATGCCAGAAGACATGTCAGAAAGAATGTCAGAAGAGATGTCAGAAAGAATGTCAGAAAGAATGTCAGAAGAGATGTCAGAAAGAATGTCAGAAGATATGTCAGAAGACATGTCAGAAAGAATGTCAGAAGATATGTCAGAGAGAATGTCAGAAGAGATGTCAGAGAGAATGTCAGAAGAGATGTCAGAAAGAATGTCAAAAGATATGCCAGAAAGAATGTCAGAGAGAATGTCAGAAGATATGTCAGAAGACATGTCAGAAAGAATGTCAGAAGATATGTCAAAGAGAATGTCAAAAGATTTGCCAGAAGAATGCCAGTGAGAATGTCAGAAGATATGTCAGAGAGAATGTCAGAATGAATGTCAGAAGATATGTCAGAGAGAATTTCAGAGAGATTGGCAGAAGATATGTCAGAAAGATATGTCAGAAAGAATGTCAGAAGAGATGTCAGAGAGAATGTCAGAAGATTTGCCGGAAAGAATGTCCGAGTAGAAAGTTGTCAGAAAGAACGTCAGAAGATGTGCCAAAAAGGATGTCAGAAAGAATGTCCAAAGGTATGCCAGAGAGAATGTCAGAAAATTTGTCAGAATGAATGTCAGAAGGTATGTAGGAGAGAATGTCACACAAAAGTGGAGTCAACAAGTGGTGATGACATGACATGGTGGGGATCACTCGAAGTAAAGTAATTCAATTCTTTTATTAGCTGATTTTTTGTTTTCGCCGAGCTGGGGGTTTAGTTTTCTCAAATTTTTGAGGGACCTATACGCTGACATTTTTTGACATGTTTGAAAATGATTTATGAAACAATTTTCTGCCCTTTTGGTGGAAACTATTCTGGGAGTATTGTAGTGACTCATTCAAAACATATTTTCTTAAAGTATTGCTATTTGGAATCTCATCCAGCCACAGTTTGCCATCGTGAAATCATCGCCAAAAAATCTGAATGAAACATTTTGAGATTTAAACAGGTTACTTTGAACCATGTCCAAGCAATTCTACTTGTAGATAATTCTGCGTGAGAGTAGCCGGGGGCTCTGCTTGCTGCTTGGCCTCAGCAAAATGTTGATAAGTGTAGCTATTTTTTGAGCTTAAATGCTAAAGCCAAGGTAGGGTTTTAAAAACATGGATTGCTGTTACTTCGCATTCAATCATGATCCAATTGTTGGGAACACCTACTTGTTGTCAGTTGGCTTTGTCAAAGTCGAGCCAACTTTGAACCAAACCATGGATGATTACCCCATTCCTGCCAGAGCCCTCGGGGGGCTGTGCAGTCAAGCAATGGAAGAGCAGGCAGCAGCAGCTCAAACAATTCAATAGCATTGCGTTGATCAATACTCTGGTCAGAAAAAATGTTTCCAATCAAATCAAACAATGGCTGTCATCGTTGGCCAGGCCAAACAAAATCCTGATGACCCCACCCTTGAAAATCTTGAACGAAATCAAAACGGCTAAAGCGGGCTACTTCCACATGGTGAGGAAATTGACAAACATTCCACCTGAATATGGACAAGCTGTTGGCAGATTTTTGTTGTTGTTTTGTTTTTCAATCGCCTAGAACATGATTGTACAACATTGCGCCGCCAGTGTGTGAGTACACGCGTGACAGGAGGCACGAAACAACGGCTGAGTTGTGGACAGCGAGGGGTGGTTGTAGCCATTGTTGGTTGTCAGTTTTTGCCACCAGTTGGCGTGGGAGCTTGCGTGGTTGGGTCTTGTCGCACATCAATCAATGGCCCTTCTTGGGACATCTCAAACGAAGACCTTTTGGCAGCGCTTTGAAACACGCAAGTTTTTCACGCCATTGTTTTCTGTCTTTGGCGCCGCCTTGGAAGCTTTTGTGGTAGATTGGCTGCGTTGCGCGTGGGGGCAAGTTTTGTTGGGATCTTGCTGTGTTTTGTTTTCGTTTGCTTGCAGCGAGATAAAATTCAGATAAAGCAACGATGCCAAGCCACACAGGCATTTGCGCAGCTTGCCCGAGGACAATCCAGAATCCAGGAGCGGCATGCTTCGCGAATTCCACCTGTAGCAACATTCGCTTTCTGCAATGAATGGCCAGGTCTGCCGGGGAATCGTCCTCTCGATTCAAGCAGTTGCGCGTGGAGAGAAAATGCCTCGCTGCAGTCAACATCAGCTTTCCCAAGGGCTTGGCGCTGTCCAAAGCGCATTGGGCAAATTGAAGAAGCCGGTTCGATTTCCATTCCCCCGCGCTGGCTCAAAATTGAGCCAGAACTCCATTTGCGCGAGCTTATACGGGGATCAATCCAAGCGCAGAAAATTTTCCCAATTTCAAGAAGTACATTGACCAAATTTGTTGCTGTCTGTGACAACATGTCTTTTTCAAATGAATTTCCATGCTGCGAAGGAATAATGGGTGGAGCTTGCAGCTGGGAAGGGGGCAGATCTCTTGCGCGGAATTCATGCTTTCTGTGGAGGAGATTTGGCCGCCTCCTGTGCAGAAACAATGTAAAGTCTTCACGAGGACGTTAGCTCCTGCTCAAGGCTTGAAAATTTCTTTGCGAAAGACTTGGCGCGACCAGTCAGCTGTCTGACGTTTTTTCGAAAAATAAAACATTGACATATGGGAGTTTTCATACCAAATCAATCACAATATTGATTGAATAAGCTGTGTAAATTTTGATGCAACATTGTGTGAATGATTTTGGCGTGAGTTGGGCAGGCAATAAGTAAGTTACACCAGCGGTCCAGGCTAACCGTTTCCTCAGCCTCTCCCCTCAAACAAACTATATCTTGGGATCGTGTCAGGGTTGCGCGCAAATCATTTAGAGGGCGCCGACTGCGCGCCGCGATATTTTCCACTTTCTTCAATGTTTGCGCCAGACTCGGTTTTTGATCATTCAAGGCCAGGGTCGCAAAAATAACACGGCCAATATCATTGCAGATTTGTAGGCAAAACACAAACCTGCGCGAAGAGAAATTGAAAACACATGTTGGCTTGCGACAAGTCCTTTCGACGAAGGGCCTAGTATCATGAAAGGGGGTTTCCCCTCACTCGTTTTGATAAGGTTCCTTTGATTATTGTTGGATTTTTTGGCCTTGCTGTAACAATTTTTTTTTTGCCATAGCGTCTCTCTTAGATTGGGCGCGAGGGTCCCGCTAATGCGTGATTAAAGTGTTCGCCCGGCCCCCCAAGCAAAATTCGCGCAACCCAAGCCGGTGGATCCAACCCACGTCATGTCAAAACGAGGCAGAAGCAATCATTCTGACTCAGCCACCTTCACCCTACTGGACGAGGGGCCCAGTTTCACGAGAGAGGACCTCTCTTCATTCATGGAGCGACGCCCCTGAATATTTATATCTCTTTGACCATGTTGTTCTTTATTTTGCCAGCATTTTTTTATTGATTGCGCCAAGAAGTCCGCCTGCGTGATTGCAACACAAGCGGGGGGACCCAACCATCACCGCACCAAGCAAGCCATGCAAATCAATGGAAAAAGATTCAATGCCGAAAGGAAAATTGTCTTCGATGCTTGCTTCTCAACGATTCATCGCTGAAAGATAGAGATGTGATTTGAGTCCTCCTGGTGGTTTTGCGCAGAAGATGGGCCAAAGGTATGTGACCGAATCACACGCGTCAGTTAATGAGATAGCTATATATAGGTTTACAGTTTTGAACACACAGCCACAGTCCATCCAATCTGTGTCCCACCAACTTCCCTTCCAAATGTTTCCGGGTCGAATATGCAAGTATAAGAACTTGGCCTGCCATCTTGGAAACTGGCCTGCCACAGAAAAATCACATAGATGACGGTTAGTATGGGTCGGTGGGTTGCCAAAACTTGGGCCAATGGCGTAGCCCCTTGAAATTTGTTTCTCTTGAACAATCTGAGCCAAAGTCATTGGACTTGAGCCATTCTCTCGAAGTTCCTATCCGTTTTTCCATTGCTAATCCACGCAGGACGCCATCGCTGGTCGTGAGCCATGTTTTCAGGTTGTTTCAAGTCGGCGTAAACGTCAAAAAAGTTTCAGATTCATTTTTCACCCGCATATAGGTTCAAAAATATGAGAGAAAAATCAATCAGAAATGGGCGCGAAGGGCGCATTTATGTCCATCAAATTGAATTGAGAGGATCCAAGCTTCATCAATTCTTTGGAAGAACACCGTTCATATCCAATAAAAGGAGATTTGATCCAGTGCAAGGCTCTGACCTTCACCGTTGTCACAAATACTCCCTGTAGATGTTGCAGCGCGCCACTGCGCACAAGCCTTGAAACTAACAAGGCTGCGCGGCATCTTATCCAAATATATCGACGTTTCTGCCTGGAATTGCTATTTAGAATCCACTGAAATCTCAAAGCCCACCGTGCCATCTTTGTTGCTGTCTCCCAAGCCTTTTTTACCGATCGCGTCCACTTGCGATGGATCCAGCAAAAGTTCCTCGATCAAATCTAGGGTCAGGACTTCTAAGAAGTTTTGCAAAGCGGGTCCGTCCATCAAACGCGTATCCCCCATCTAGCAGCATGCAATCTTGAACCCTATACAGCACAGCAATGTCCAACTTGCCGAAAAGGTCGGTAAATCCAAAACCCTCTCCAGAGCGGCGCAACACATACGAAGTTCTTTGGCGCACGTGGTAGTGTAGACCTGGTTCAGTCGGTGGCGCTCGCTTGGACGCTTGTTGGCGCACAAAACTGGGGAAAACATGGAGGTCTTGAAAATCTTAGGGATAATTTCAGAAAATAGATTGTAAAATGCCAATAAAATTGACGAAACCTTAGCGAACCAAGCGAAGCCCTTGAGAAATCTACGGGAAAAATCTCAGAAACCTGTTGGAATCCTCGGACATATTTGGGAAATCGCTGGGCAACTTTTTTTTGGCAAACCCTTCGTAAAACCATGGGGCATGTGGAGAAATCCCTGGGAAAACACTGGGAAATCGGGCGAAAAATCGAGGAAAAAGCAAGGGGAACCCCGAGGAATGTGTTTATGAAAAAACGGGGAAATATGAGGGAAATCCATGGGAAACCTATGTCAAATTTTTAATACAAGCCATGGGAAACTTCAAGAAAACCCTAGGAAAACGAAGCGAAGCCCCTACGAATTCTGTGGGAAAAATCTAAGAAGCTTGTGGGAAATCCCTGGGCAGCCTTTTTGGCAAACCCCTAATAAAACCATGGGACACGCGGAAAAAACTTCAGGAAAACCATGGAAAAACCTGGGGAAAACCAAAGGGGGGCCCCTAGGAAGTTTTTGAAAAAACCCCTAAGAAATATGAACGCGGCCCTTGGAAAACCGTGGCAAACCCCCAATAAAAATCATGGGCAATCGAAGGAAAATTCAAGAAAACAACGGAAAAACCCCTGGGAAATTTGCAGGAAAAACCCTAGGAAATATGGAGGAAAACCCTAGGAAATATGAAGGAAACCCTACAACCATGGGGGAAATATGAACTTTTGGGCATACACCGGTAGCCCCTACTTGAAAAAACTAGGAAAATGAGAGTACGAAAGAAATAATCCCAAGGAAACCTTGCAAAACCCAAGGGTTTCTTGGTATCTCATTAAAAATTCAAAGAACAATGGAATTTCAAGAAAGCTCCAGAAAATCCTTCAGGGCCCCGAGCAAAAATTAGACGAATTTGATCTAGCCAAACCGTTAAAATTCTGAAAAACCCTAGGGAATGCTTGGAAAATATGGACAAAGGTTTAGAACAACATCCGGAAATCCTCCACCATGGAATTTGGCAAAAGCATGACCATTTCATCCCTGTCATCCCTGTTCATCATCCATGGTCACCCAGACAAAGTCTCACGACCTGAGAGCGTTCATTCACAGGTCATTGGGTTTGGTGTCTGACAGTGAAACCATTGACGCGGACCCCTCAGGAGCAACCAGATCCTGACCATCCAAATTGAAATCATTGAGGACAACGCCATTTCTGTAATCTCACCGTGTCCTCTGTCCGACCCAAGCAGATGGAGGTGTCTTTCACCCTTCGCTGTCGCCTTGTCCGCGGCATGGTTGTCCAAGAGCCGGCGTTTTCAATACAACATTAGTTTAGTAACAACCCAAACACTACAGATGTTAAAATTGAAAAGAAATGATTTCTCAACAGATATATTGCGCTTCTTGTTGTTGATTCGTTGTTGTTGTTGGTGTTGTTGTTGTTGGTGTTGTTGTTGTTGTTGTTGTTGTTGTTGTTGTTGTTGTTGTTGTTGATGTTCGTTCGTTGTTGGTTGTACGTTGTTGGTAATTGTTGCTTTCGTTCTTTGTGGTACTGGTTGTCGCTCAATATTAATACTGGCCCAGCAAGGCTTGGTAAATCATTTTATCGCCAGCGTGGCTTGGAAAAATATCATGTGATGCGCGCAGTCTCCATACATGTCTTGGTGCGAGTCTGCAATAGCATGCAGTGAACATGTAGCCCCAATGTCTGCGCGCGCGATCCATGGGATTAAACATGCGCCAATCAACCAGTAGTAGGAGGATCCGACCATCTCTTGGAGAAAAAAATTGGAATCAGTTGCCTTCAGCCAGGCCCCTGGAAGAAGGAGCCCGTTTGATCACAAGCAAGACTCTGTTGGCATTTTTTATTCCCAGTATTTCTCTTGAACAAGCACGAGTCCAATCATCGCATTAAAAAAAGGTAAAGCCCGCTTGAAGAATCGAGAGTCCAATCATCGTTCAAAAACGGGCGGTAGAACCAGTCATTCCTCTTGAATAAGTGGGAGTCCAATCATCGCTGTTATTCTACATTTGGCAGAACCAGTCATTCCTCTTCAACAAACGAGAGTCCAATCATCGCTGTTAAAAAAAAATGGTAGAACCCGTCATTCCGAATGAGTTTCCTTGACCCCTTCCCCGTGACACGGGGCCCGAACTCAACAGCAAGGGGCCCCCCTTCTTTCGCGAAGAGCCCCTTTGAACATCTTAACTCCTCTCACTACGTTTTTTTACACAGCATCGCTCTGACTGATTGTTCGCCAGGAACCCCTTGCGTGATTAAAATGGCCGCCCTGCCCCTCCCCCCTTGGGAGGGAGACCTCAAAAAAATCATCCAACTCAAGCGCGAGGATCCAACCTTCACCGCGCCAAGCAAGTCACGCAACACAAGCGGGGGGATCCAACCTTCAACGTGCCAAGCAAGTCATGCAACACAAGCGGGAGGATCCAACCTTCACCGCGCCAAGCAAGCCATGCAAATCATGAAAGGAAATCATGGAAATCAAGCTGTGGAAAAAAATCGAAAAGTCAAAAATATCTTGAATGAGTTTTTCCCATGTGATTCATCAGCATGAAGGCTTTGATATTATATTTGCTGATTTTTTGACAACAAGATGGGTCCAACCTCTGCTACTGAATCATGACGAGCAAATGCCATAGTTAAGTTATCTGTTTACAACCTGGAAGACACACACTCGGCCGCAACCCGTCCCATCCCTGAGTTGCCCTGTCCAACCAACATCCCTTTCCACAATCCTTCCAGGTTCAAAGAACCAGGCATCAGAGCTCAGCCTGCCACATCAGAGACCGGCCTGCCACGCAAACATCGTTTATTAAGAGCGGTGTGGGTTGCCAAAACTTGAGCCTTCCCGGGCGTAGCCCTTTAAAATAAGAACCCCTTTCTTTTCATTTGTTTAGCCAGAGTCATCAGACTTGAGCCTTAGAAATTATTAACCCTTCCCATTTTCCATTTTTTCTCGAGGACATCGTCGTCAGTCTTGAGCCGGTCTTGCGCCATGTTGTCAAACGAAGAAATGTCAGCCTATATGTCTTTAAAATTGTAGATTTGTTCCGTTAGGGCACATGCCAGAAACGAGAAGGGAAGAGGTTAAAAACCGGTCCCTTAGGGCACCCCTTTAACATCAGTAAGAAGAAGGCTTGCGTCTGCATGGCCCCGGCTGGTTGCAGCACCGTGTGAAAAGTCTACGTGCGCCATCTTTGCTTGGCGTTGCTTCCAGTTTCAAAATTGATTTCGCGGAGGGTGTGAGAAAGGATGAAATGGTCAAGGCATTGATCAAACGAATTGAATGCAGGGCCCCTCTGTTTGATTTGCGGTGTGTTGTGGCGAAGGAAGGACCTGAGGCTTTACGTGAAAGATTGGGTCGTTTTCGGGTGGTCGATTTGCGTCAAATGGTGGAGGAAATTGGGTTGCCCGGCGGTGGCCTGAAGGGGCAATTGATCATGAAATTGTTCGATCATATCTCGTCGCAGGACTGCGTCGCAAGGGTGGAGTCGGATTGGAGTGAAAAATGGTTTCTTATGTGAAAAAATAGTTTTATAGTTTTGGGCTTGGAGGAGAAAGGATCAGATGGCAAATCTTTGTGACTTCAAATTCTATAGTCTGCTGCATATGTTGCGTGAATCGGAGGACCCTATGACTGGACGAGTGCAAGCCATTCGGCATGGATGTGCTTTGTTTGGCAAAGCTTGGTGCATCGGTGCGCTGACTTCGATGGGGCGAGAGCAGGTACAGGAGTTGGCCGTGGCGGTGGGCTTGGAGGATCCTGGTGGAGCTGGAGGTCTTCCGAGAGATGCGTTGATACGTCGTGTTTGTGAAAGTTTGATGCCGCAGGCGGAGGTTATGAAATCGTGTGTGTGCCCATTCTGGATTGGGATTGTGAAAGGGATGGCGCATCATATAGGAGTAAGTGTGTTAAGGTGTTTTTTTACATGTCTTTGCGCTCAATGTTTCCAGGTAATAGTTCTTATATCGGTGAATGATATGCGAACAAATTGATATTACCTTGTTAGAGAGTGATCTGCTAAGGTTATGGTCGACGTGCAGTAGAGTCCGCATGCGCCGCAAAGGCTTGGGCCTCTATGCGTCCGGATTTTGAACAGCGCCGCCAAAATGAAATCTACTGCAGTGTTTGACAACATCAGCATCTACTGTCAGATGATCACATTGCGCATCTACTGTCAGATGATCACCTGGAGGATCCAACAGTGCCATTGGGACATCGTTTCTACATATCACAACGTGATAGTGCCTTTTGTTGAAAATGTTGTTGTTTTTTGTGGCAACCAAATGTGACACCAAAACATAGCTAGAGAGATGGTTTGCTTCCATCAGCTGGCTTTGGACAACACAATTTGCATCAAGGATGTGCAAATTGCATTGGCAACAAAGTGACATACCACACTCGCATGTGCAGGTGTACACGTGCACATGCGAGTATTTTACGGCCGCATAATGCATGTGATCTCTTCAGGCCACCCGTCGTCTAGATAATGTAGGGATCATGTTGGATTGTAGGATCAAACGCTGACATCTGCAGATCTTTCTCTCTCTCGCTCTTCTTTCTTCTTCTCTCTAAGGCCGGGGCGGTGCCGCCGGACCGCCACGAAACGTGACATGTGCGCCGTTTCGTGCGTTTCGGACGCCCAAAACGTACGAAAAATTGCGATTTTGACTTGTCGGCGGTGACTGTTTCGCGTTTTCTCGACATTGAACGTCAAAAACTGCAGTTAAATTGCGATTTTGACTTGTCCGCGGTGACCGTTTCGCGTTTTCTCGACATTGAACGTCAAAAACTGGGGTTAAATTGCGATTTTGACTTGTCCGCGGTGACCGTTTCGCGTTTTCTCGACATTGAACGTCAAAAACTGTGGTAAAATTGCGATTTTAAATTCTCGGTCGTGACCGTTGCGCGTTTTCTCGACATTGAACGTCAAAAACTGGGTTAAATTGCGATTTTGACTTGTCCGCGGTGACCGTTTCGCGTTTTCTCGACATTGAACGTCAAAAACTGTGGTAAAATTGCGATTTTAAATTCTCGGTCGTGACCGTTGCGCGTTTTCTCGACATTGAACGTCAAAAACTGGGTTAAATTGCGATTTTGACTTGTCCGCGGTGACCGTTTCGCGTTTTCTCGACATTGAACGTCAAAAACTGTGGTAAAATTGCGATTTTAAATTCTCGGTCGTGACCGTTGCGCGTTTTCTCGACTTTGAAATTTCGGTTGTGACCGTTTCGCGTTTTCTCGACATCAAACGTCAAAAACTGGGGTGAAATTGCGATTTTGGACCTGCTTCTTGGTGCGTTTTGTCTGGATGCGTTTTGCCTTTGTACGTTTTGCTCGGGTGCGTTGTGTCTTGGTTCTTGGTACGTTCTGCTGCGCTATACGTTTTGTCTTGGTATGTTTTGTCTTGGTGCGTTTTGCCTTGTGTCTTGGTACGTTTTGTCTTGGTGCGTTTTGCTCTTGGTACGTTTTACTCTGGTACGTTTTGCTCTGGTACGTTTTGCTTTGGTACGTTTTGCTCTTGGTACGTTTTGCTCTTGGTACGTTTTGCTCTTGGTACGTTTTGCTGTGGTACGTTTTGCTCTGGTGCGTTTTGCTCTTGGTACGTTTGATCTTGGTACGTTTTGCCGTGGTACGTTTGATCTTGGTACGTTTTGCTGTGGTACGTTTGCTCTTGGTACGTTTTGCCTTGGTACGTTTTGCTTTGGTACGTTGTGTCTTGGTTCTTGGTACGTTTTGCTGTGGTACGTTGTCTCTTGGTACGTTTTGTCGTGGTGCGTTTTGCCTTGGTACGTTTTCCTCTGGTACCTTTTACTGTGGTACGTTTTGCTCTGGTACGTTTTGCTTTGGTACGTTTTGCTCTTGGTACGTTTTGCTCTGGTACGTTTTGCCTTGGTACGTTTTGCTTTGGTACGTTGTGTCTTGGTTCTTGGTACGTTTTGCTGTGGTACGTTTTGTCTTGGTACGTTTTGTCGTGGTGCGTTTTGCCTTGGTACATTTTCCTCTGGTACCTTTTACTGTGGTACGTTTTGCTCTGGTACCTTTTGATTTGGTACGTTTTGCTCTTGGTACGTTTTGCTCTTGGTACGTTTTGCTCTTGGTACGTTTTGCTCTTGGTACGTTTTGCTCT
>VSDK01024355.1:67039-123805 GCA_009767595.1 Symbiodinium kawagutii
TTGTGGCGGGGAAAACGTCAAGGTGGGGCGGGGATGGCTGTGGCTGGAAGGTGGCCACAAGCGGTGCACATTTGGATCAATCTTGAGTTTACACTGATTCAAGTGGGGGGAAGTTGGAGCTAATTGTGCCATGTTGGGTTTATGCTGGGCCAGTTGGGAAATATGAAGGGACCCCTTCAGGGTCCTATGTTGGGCAGCTCTTCCAAGTCCGTCCACAGGAGGGATTGCTTAGGCCATGTTGAGCAAATTCTGGGGACATGTTGATCCTATGTTCAGCAATTAATTTCAAAAATGCATGTTTTCTTCTTCGTCCCCAATCCTGAAAAGTATTCACCGGAGGCCCATGGAGCGCCGATGGATTGTTGAGCCACCATACTGAATGCATACATTGGTTGAGGATCTTTTTTGGGGAAGTGACCCCCCAAAAAAGGGAAGGTCCCCAAAAATCAAGCAAATATCAAACGACGCGAAAAAAGAAGGGTAAGGGAGGGTCAAGGTATCTATCTATCTATCTATCTATCTATCTATATATATATATATTGATTTATTTAAGAAATGTGTATATGCTATAAATGTGTATAAATATTTTAAATAAATATATACCTGGAGTCTCCTCTGTCCTTTTTTTTTTGCCTTTTTGTAAAAGGACGTTTTTTTTAGGGTTACTTCCCCAAAAAAAGTCTCAGGAAAAAAAAAGGACAGAAGAGAATCCAACAAGTAATGATGGTGATCCAACGCCCCCAGCAGCACTGAGTTGAAAGCCGAGGCACCGATTTGATTGATCTTGATTGATTGATTTGTTGATTGATTGGCCTTGAGTTTAGGCATATGATATAATGATCGATAATGGGATCTGATTGGCCTTGAGTAAGGCATATGGTTTAATGATCGATAATTGGATCTGATTGGCCTTGAGTAAGGCATATGATATCATATGATAGAATGATTTGATTGGCCCAACGATCGATGGTGGTTGGATCATGGATCAAGACGATCGCTCCCCTGCAGCTCAACTTCAGTGGCTCAAGCATTTTCTCCACGTGTGGAGCCTGACAGAGTGCGGGCTCCTCAGATCACAGATTGTTCAGGCGGCTAAAGCTTCACCCTACAAGAATTAAAGCCATCATGGGATATCAATGCAGAAGTCTTAAGATATTGGCAATATGCAATGCCAAATTTTCCCCAGTAGATAGTCTTATCCCAGCAGTGGCTAATTAAATCCAAGTCAGCTCACTTGAAAATTTCCTTGGCACTCTCAAACTCCGCTTTGCAGCGTAACAAGTACCGGTCAATGGTTCTTCGGGACATCGAACCAGCATGGACATGTCTTGATGTCCGTGCGATTTTCCCTACAAAGTCTTCATCCATCTCGCACGTTTGTGCAGATGGTGAAAACACCCTGGAACATTTTTTCCCCATTGCCATGTGGATGTCATGGCTAAAATGTCTAAAGGTGTGAAGGCATGGTTCCAAATGGAACCTTGCCACCCCCCTCAAGTGCGAAAGCTGTGCCAGGCGTTGGTACTGTTCACAAAATTTCAAACAGTTGTTTGCCATAGCATCAGCAACCATCGGAGTAAGCCACAGTCCTTCGTGATGAAGATCATGGAAAAAAGTGATGGACGCTTCACATGCCAGAAACACAGCCTCAAAGAAACTACGATTCCAGCCTTGGGGTGGGCTCACCACCATGCTGATACCAGATCTAGAGAACTGATCCACCACTGGCCCGAAGAGAACAAGTTGACGAAGCCACCTAATGATCAGCATCTGATCAGAACCTTTCCACCGAGCATATGGGAACTTCTTGTTTTCAGGGAAATGGAGAGTCTGACGGGTAAATGCCTTGGTGTGGTTGACCCCATCTCCATGCCACTCGGACATGATGAAGAACCTGAAGTCATCAAATGCCCTCCCAATCAAGGTGTCAACATCGTT
Organism: Symbiodinium kawagutii; assembly: GCA_009767595.1. Taxonomy (NCBI): domain Eukaryota; class Dinophyceae; order Suessiales; family Symbiodiniaceae; genus Symbiodinium; species Symbiodinium kawagutii. The sequence goes on from VSDK01024355.1 coordinate 68,978, forward strand.
GTGCTGGCCCTGAACCTTGAAGAGCCCCATGTCCACAGAGAACAGGATAATCACAGAAGCAGCGAAATGGCCTCCAAGAGTCTGCTTGAAAGCATGAAACGGGTCCCGCTTCCACAGTGCATGGGGCATGTATTTCTGACATGGAATCCTCAGAAGCGGCGATGTCTCATTGGCCAACCATGGGTCTGCTAGGCCGACTGTGCTTTCCCATGCCGCCCCAGAAGCCACATCTTCAAAAGGGTAGTCCTGGAAGCCTGCCAAACATTCCCAGCAGCAACCTCGGTTCGCTCCTAGGTTCATAAAGCTTCTTCGGAATTTGCCACTTTTCACAAGTGCAGGTTGGTCTCCCTTCACTCCCAAACAAATTGGATAGAACCTCTCATCGCCAACCCTCACACCATGGTGCATGAGGTCTATGATTTCATCAGAAATCAATTCAAGCACTTTGTCATAGTTTTCCTTGTTGGTCCCGGAGTAGGCCTTTTTGGGAAGGGCAGTGAAGAGGAACCTGGTCAAGTAGGTAGACCCTTTGGCATTGTGGTACTGGGCATCTCGCATTTGGGCATCCATGTCTGCTTGAGAGTGGCTCATGGAATGGGAATGGCTTTGTGAGAATCGCTTAGCTGTCTCTCTTCCAAACAAAGCCTGCCACTGAATCACCAAAACTGCGGATTTGCGAAGGGACGTTCCTTCATCCAAATGAATGAAGAATGGTACGCACTTGCTCAGCCGACCTTGCGTTTCATGAAGTTCGAAAACAGCATGGTCTGGGAAGTTGGTCTGGTAGGCATTCCAAAAACTGGAAAGTAACAGCTGCGCACGTGGGTCCTTCTGGTGATAGCCGCCCAAGAGGAGAGAAGAATGTGATCCCAAAAGGAAATGAAACCACTTCTTCAAACTCAGGTAGTGGACCTCTTCAGTACCAAGCTTGCGTGACATGGGGAAAATCTCCAGCCCTAGCCCTTCCCTTCGGAAAAGCCTGTGCAAATCCCGCTCAGCATTCTTGATACTACGTGTGTTGGCAGCAGTCTTGAGTCCCTGTCTCTTGTGTGAGATCAGCTGTTCCCCAACTTCCGTAAACGAGCTCTCAGCCATCTTCTTGCAGCGAGCAGCGCTGACCTGAACAATGTTTGCACAACAAGACTTTGACAGCCGAATGCAATTTCAATCAATTTCACCTAACAAACAAGTTGATATTATTTCGGTGGTATCCCTCAAACTGATCACATGATTGGTGGATCTCAGAAAATGAATGGGCTGATGGAAGGCTACCCTATCGCTCAGACCCCAACCCCCTCAGCCAAAGAGTAGGCCAAGTTCGACAAAATAGCACTTGGTTCTTTCTGTTCTTTCTCGCCTGGTGGAAGGCACTGTGAGGGTAGACACAGCTCCAGTTTTAATATGAATGTTTCATAGTAAAAAACAATTTGTTGTAGGATGTTCTTTTCTGCGACTGTGCTTCAAACGTACAACTGTAGGATGGCGTTGGAGTGTTTCTAGAATCTGCTTTGGGATATTTGATTGGTTGATAAGCTTTGCATTGCATAATGAGGCAAGGATACACTCACACCTTTTTGTTCAAGTCGCTGGGATCGAATCCTACGCATCTCTAAAGTTCTTCACTCGGAGATTTGCATCCGTCACATGGGTGTCCCATGGTTTGCTGTCAAAACGTGCTGCATTGCAGGGGCTGAAGACTCCAGACTCCAAACCATGGTTGGCTCTTGTGGTTATCTACCAATCTTATCAGAAAAAAACACCCCTGCTGCAGCCCCCCATCAGCAAACTTGATGCTAGTCTAAGATTTGCAACTAAGACCTCCTTTTGGTGGTGACCCTTCGGGAAACAGGTGGTTCCTCCTCCTCTTCCTCCTCTGCCCCAGGTGATGCCGCAGCCGCTTTGGCTTTGGCTTTGGCCTTGGCTGTGGCCTTTGCTTTTGCAGCAGAGGCCTTTGGGGCTGCAGTGGATTTGGGCACTGCCTTTGCCTTGGGCAAAGGAATCGTCTTCTGACGGCTCTCAAGGGTCAGCGAATCTTGCCCCCTCAGTGGACCAAGGATGATTGTTCAAAGATTCTTGGATGGTTCCAAACTATTTTTGATAGCAATTCAATCACAAATGTAATGATATATCGGATATGCATTTAATTTCTTGGACATCTGTACTTTTCAAATCCAAGCCACGCTTTCGTAGCCTGCTTGTAGTATTCACGGAGCTGGGTTTCATTCCTAAGCCAGTGTTAGGAACAGCGAGAAGTGGCTGCATGGCAGCAAACAACAAGGCTTGGATAGTGGTAGTGGTCGTGGTGGTAGTAGTAGTAGTAGTAGTAATAATAACAACGATAATAGTAATAGTAATAGTTGTTAATAGATATAGTGATAGGGTAAGAATAACGGTGAAACATATTCTATATCGGCTCAGTGTCGCAGCACTGTAGCCCTCGACAGCGCCAGAACTATACACCTCATTGATGGAATTGTGGATGCCCTCCAACTCCTTGATCTTCGCCTCCAACTTGGCAATAAACCTTGCAGTGCCACAAGCACGCACTGGGAAATCAGAGTTTACAGTGAGTTTTATAGTGGGAAATCTCCGCCCCAGCTATATTTCAGTTGGTTGTGATTTCAAACCCCTGGAAACAATAGTCATAGTAGTAGGGGATTTTTGAATACACTACTTCATATAATTTCGTTGCTTATAGAAGATGGCTGCAGTTAGTTTACACCACTGGGGAAGAAGTATGTTGGATAGCCAAGCCTGAAGAATTCTGAAGAGCTGTGGATAATGAATTCTTTGGTCCTCTATTGTTTGATGGGGAAGCCATCAGCATAAAACAACGGATAATTAATGAACCGAACCCATCTAGAAGTGGCTTACTATCAATCCCGATCCGTGTTTGGTATTGGCCACGGCTCACATGATCCGGTAAGGAACCCAGTGTGGGCAACTGAGCGATCGCCGACAGGAATGGTCTCGTACTTGTTCTTGATTTCCTCGGCCACGAAGCTGGGCAGATTGCTGGGATGGCCGATGGTTACTCCAATAATTTTGTCAAATGGTATATCGGTGTGCCACTTAATGCTCTTCTGGTTGAATTTCAAATTGATGTATTCGCACATCTTTAAATTGAGATGGAAGCCGGTAGGTTATCAGGGATGTGTATAGAGATCTTTTGAGCAATGAAAAACAGAAACATGAAATCATATCGGACAAATCATATCATCGGAGGAGCATTGGAAGGTCACAGTAGGATGCCCCTTCAGAGCTTGATTGTGTGCTGGTGGAAACACAGCGGGGTATTCCCTTCGTAAAAACTGGTGCTAAAGTTGGATCTTATGATGGCCAATAATCCCTTATTGATCATCAGTTCAGGATACTGATCACTAGTCTTCGATCCGAGGCTGGATGAATGCCACCCATATGATAATGTACACATTGGTTGGGATGACATTTTCAGGATACCCTAATACCCTGTGTAATTATGTAATGTACAAATTGGCGGGGTGAAAATGGATGGCAACCGGTCAGCACCTTGGGATGACTTATATTTCGCAACTTAGCATCAGTCACTTTGAGAACGCGTTTGCCAATGCCCTCCATGTATTTCAAGATCACGGAAGACGGCACCTCATTCTTCAGCACCGGGGGAAACATGGTGGCTGGCGCACTTGGTCGAGGGCCAGCGGTAGCGCTGCTGCCAGGCATACCTGGCAGTCACACTGACTAAAATCATTCAAGTGAGGATTGTTTGCAGTTGGTTGGTCGCCCACTGATATAGGATGACAAGCAACAATGATGGATTGGTTGATGAAGAAAAAGTAATCAGGAATTGTAACGATTGTTCACCGAGTCGTGACAATTCACAATAGCAGATAGTAACTGGCAATAATGGGTTAACAACACTTAATAACCAACTAGTGACAGTTCACAATGATGGTTGTTAAACAGCAACGGGTTGGCCAACAACAATCGGTCAGTTACCAACATTTGGTAATAAACAACAAGAACCAAAAAAACCCTCACACTTTGATCAAGTGTGAGGGTTTTTTGTTGGGCTGCCAATGCGTGTCAACAGTTCTGATGAGTCTTGATGGCTTTGTTTCAGAACCGTTGTTGAACAAGTTTATACGCTGCTGAGTTCGTAGTGGGTTGATCATATCCGCATCACCCAAAAATTTGCGTGGGAAACATTGAGGAAAATTACCGTTACCAGCACCAGTTTTGTACTTGATTGGTTAGGGGGTTGTCTATCCCAGTGGATGGCCACTGGCTTGCCTCCTGCAATTGCAGCCATATCCAGCTGCAAGGCTTCATCAGCATTCGCCAAAGTATCTGCCAGGGCTTCCCCAAAAGTCTCCGCCACCCCCCCAGCCACTTGGTACTCGGCTTGCTCGTTGCGGGTTCGGCTGGCAACTTTCTCATATTCAACCTCCACCTCTTCTTCCACCCAGTAGAGCGGTTTGCCCTCATATCGGTCGTGCCTCATTTTTCTATGAATGTGGGTGGCTGCGGGTTTGGCTGTATCATGCTTGCTAACGGGTCAATTTCCCTCCGTACCACATCAGCACCCCTATAGCATATAAAAGATGAGGCACTTGATGAAGCCATCCCTTTGACCGCAGAACTCCTTGATGGCCTTGATCCTGGGCCTGAGAAAGCGTGATACCAAACCATGTGGACATAGAAAGGAAGTCACGAGCATCCATCCAGTAAATCAAACGAACAGCCATCTTCACCTAAACTTTTCAACGGCTACCCTTTTACATATCTGAGGATGAACATGGGTTTGTTCTTTGACTTTGTTTACTTACTTTTGCTTGGCTGGATCATTGCTGCATAAATGTGATGTGAAAACTTCTAAGATCCTAGCTCCTTGATTTTCAAGGTGTCCCGCATCTTGTCTTCAGATGCCCATCCTGCCCAGCACCGATATCGTACAGATTCCTTCTTCTCCTCGTGAATCTGGACAAGCTTGATAAACTGCTCCTGAGGGTAGTAGGCAATGCAATCCATCACCGATATTTAGCCCTTTACAGGGAATTGGTGACATCACCGAACGGTTGATACTACTTTCTCAGAGGTCAACCCCAGCAGCAATGACCAAATAAAACGTTGGATAGTTTCGGCTAGCATCAAACCTGATGTATGGGTGTGTATATCAACCATTATACAACAACTGGACCCGCATCTATCCTTGTGGAAATTGGCTTCAGTGAGCATCTTCAGCAAACTGGTACGGCTTTCACCACCCTTTTTCCAGGCTTCGTGGATATCTTCAGGTACCTGTAATGTCCTTAGAGGATCGAAGAGGGAACATTTAGCTCAGTGGCTCAGTGACAATTACATTAAAGATTATAAGTGCACATGATTGCAATCCAAACAAATCCAAAGCTTTAGTTTGATAATGATATGTAGCTCAGGGTCCCATCAGCTTTTCTTTTGCACATTCGTTCAAGTCGTTTGCGGGCAGCTTCATCACTCATGGCTGGCTCTGGGGAAGGATCTTCAGGCTGCTGAGGATCACCACCAGTTTGAGAAGCTTTAAGATTGAGAAGTTCAACGTTCAGGGCATCCCTTTCATTATGCAGGCGATCCCTTTCGGTTACCAAAGCCTCATTAGCAATCGTCAACCTCCTGACCTGTTCAACCAATGCTGCGACATCTGAGGAGTCGGGGAGTTCACCAGTGCTGCCACCTGGAAGCACCGGCTGGGACTGGATCTCCTGCGGCGAGTGCGATGGGAATGGCTGTTACCTACTGTCCTAATGGTTCGAATTCATGTTGGGTTCTTGCAAAGCGGTGCAAACATAATACACTTCCCATTTGAAGATGACAAGTCGCTATTCAACCTATGGGTTTTGAATGGGTTGGGGTCATCATGTTCTTTGCTTGGATTTTGTTCAACCATTATCAACCATTAGACCCTTATATTGATCAGTCCTGAAACAATTCCCTTTGAACAGGAGAAACAGCTGCAGCCGAACCATCATCTGTAGCGCCACGGAGTTCGTTGCCATCTTCACGAGAGAGATCCCCACTGGGATCCATGCGACGGCTCTGGATCTTCCCGGGGGTCGAACTAGACTCTGTGATAGCAGCACGTTTTGCGTACAGGTCCTCCCAGGGGCACAAGTTTGACTGTAGCAACCCATACATTCATAATTTGTTGATGCTTATAAAAAATGTTTTCCAACACCTATTGTCAAGTGCCGTTCCCCTATTCAATGTCCATTTTGTGCAGATCATAAGGTTTCCCACAGTAGGCCGTGATAAACCACCAGGAAAAAAACCAACCATTCAGGCATTAGCAAACACCATCGGTCAATCAACGTTGTGTTTCTAGCATCTCTAACGTTGATCCCTAGAGGAACACCACTTCAACCCTTTTTTTGTGAGCACGAGATGGGATATGGGTGTTTCTCAAAATGGTGGACCCCCCAAATCAATCATATAGTTATTACTTATGATTTCAATCACTCATACTAAGTTATTTAGGGGTACCACTGTTTTGAGAAACCACCACATATTGTTTAGGGAGTGTGCATTTCCAAATCTTTCCACAAGGTTGCACAACCCTGCATGTAAGAGTTGATCCTTGAGTTCTGCCTGCATTGCTTCTGATTCCGGTTCCATTTTCACTTGCTGCTGTGCTAGACAATCTGCTCCCGCTGCCAAGGTTTCCGAACTGAATACTTGGCTCTTGGAAAGGGCCATCACTGATCTCAGTGGCTCGGAAAAAAATGGCTTTGAACCAGAAGGGACCAACATATTTGATTTAGGATTGTGGGGTTCTTGGAATCGCTGGTGTCACACTATCCCCGTTAGTTGCAATTGTAGTCCCCACACATACCTCTGAATCAGCCACAATTCATTTCCACCACATTTACCATCATCTTAATTTCCAAAAAAAATAGATGGTATAATGGCCCCAATCCATGAAGCTAACCTGGCAAAGGTTCTGCCATCCCAAAGAAAAACAAGTGAGGTGAAGCAAAAGCGACTGCAGTTCGACACGGAGAACCCTCGGAAGCGCTCATTTTTGTTCCTTGGCAGTTGGCATGTTGTTGTAACGCAGGTGCCATCAGGATTAGAATGCAGTTGGCAACCAGTTTCTGACAATCGACATCCCACACTGTTTGCAAACTGAGGATTTCTAGAATAGCACTATGGATAATGTGGATGTGGTCATTGCACATCGGATTCCTTTCATGTCTGAACGGTCACCAAGATTGAAACGGATTCACGCACAATCTATGTTGTGCATGTAAAAATGAATTAACTGCTTCACGGCGAATTGGCTAAGAAAAATTGGCAGGTCCAATCGCTGAACTCACAACTCTTGGTGGGATGGGAGGAGGAACTAACAACTTGAACACTACATAGGTGAAGTGTGGTCCATCAAAAGGAGATGCAGTCTCCCCACCTGAACGCTGATTCCTGCAACCAGGAGTATCCATGTACTTAGCGATCAGCATAGACTCCAAGAGAGCTGAGGCAAACGAAGTAGAATTCACTGAAATGATTTTCATGCCCTGCCATTTCTCTCTTTCATGGCGGTAGCCATAGACCTTGTTTTGCCACCGAGCAACAGGGTCCCCTGTAATGCCTATTTGGAAAACTGCTGGATGCTTCGAAGACAATCTGGAAATGCACCGCTCGACATGTTGAATAACTTGGCTTGCAGTTGCTTTCGGATTCTTGGGGATGTCGAAAACAATACTTCCATCACAATAGTCAGTTTCCAACAAGTTCGGGAGGATCTCAGCAGAAAGACGGGGAAGCGCCACAACATCAGGTCTAAGGCTGCTAATCCATGGTTCGTTGAAGCCTTGTGCAAACAAGTCAACACACCCGTTGTGATGGTCATGGTGATGGTCCTGACTAGCACGTAGCCTCAACTCATGGATCTCTTTGTTCAAATTGCACACCTGTTGTTTCAAGTGCTCATTCTCCAGCTGCAGTTCGGTGTTCTTTTGAGAATCGTGTTGATGACAATCAGGCCTTTCTGGCGAAGGACTAAAATCCCATAGTTGCGACGCCATCGAACGCAGGCATTTGCCCATGGCTTTACAGAAACTCTAGGCTCTGTAGTTCATGGCAACTCACATAATCGCTGTCAATCAGAACTTGCAGCCAAAGAACTACGAAACAACAGTAGGGAACAAGACGGGGCTGAAATTTCCATTGGATCCAGTCTGCATGGAGTGGCTCATATAGCAAATTTATGTTGTTGCACTTAGATTTAAGGTTATCCAGTCTTGCTTGCGCAAGGCTGCCATTGCAACACGATCGTATATAGATGAAATTGAATACCCATTAAACAACACTTGTTCAACCCATAAGGACTGTGTAAATGGTGAGGCTAAAACAGTTGCTGGCATCATGGTATGTTCATTCTTGGGTTAAGGAACCGTGGAACAACCCATTGGAATCCCATTGGTGGAAATCTCAATGTTTCAAAACCCACCTGTTTGATGATTGTTCAGCTAAGTTTTCAATCTGTACCAAGTAAGCTACAAAGAGACAGGTGTGCCGTTGTGACTAAGTAGATTGACCTCCCATGTTTGGTGTTGAATATTCTAGGAAGAGGTTTCCATTACTGAACCAGTGCCAACCATGGAATCTTAATTTCATTCCCCCAGACAACCCCTGGACAACCCCTGGACAACCCCCGGACATACAAAAAAGTACGGTTTTCCAAAAAAAGGCCCGGACGGTTTTGGACGGGTCGGACGCATCCGGTTCGGACGGGAAAATACGCGTTTTGGACGGATAAATACGCGTTTCGGACGCGTCCAGAGAAATTTCAGCCCAGGCCAAAACAAAAAACGTTTCAGCTTCCCAAAAAAAGGATCCACCTATCAGTCGCTATCGCTGTTAGCGCAGTCCTCAGGCAATGCCTTGGGCAATGTCAATCGCCAGCGACTTGGCAACAGCAGCAGCTTCGATCCTCTCACACAGGAAAGGGCTTCCTGAATCTGGGAGTCTTCCCAAAGATCGCCCCACGGGTACTGGTCATAGAGCTCGTGGAAGGCAGTCTGAAGATCCGCCTTCCAAAAGCTATGTGGTTGTGGTAGTTGGTCCCCAGGAATTGGCCAAAGCGTTTGACAATTAGTTTTTAAGAAGCAAATTAAAAGAAACTTAAGTATCCAGGAATGAATCTATAGGAACATAAGCAAATAAAATGTTAAATTAGATTATATATGCATAACAGTCCATCCTGTTGATTCTGTCACATCCTCACTGGGATCTATTTGGGCCACACTCATTTGTGTCCATGGTTCGTTAACACAACGCCCAACCATTAAGTGATTAACACTGTATATAGGCAACCAAGCAACCCATTTATTGCATAGCCAAGGCTACAGCTCTATCTTGGATTTGGGGACCATGGCAGGATTTCAAACCAATCCTAGATAAGGCGATGACCCTGAAGAATGGTTTCCCTCTCATCAGGTTGGAAGCAGGTCTTTGTGCCAGAAAGGTTCGGAAGGAAAAGGGTCTCGAGGTTCATGTTTCGCAGCTTGCTTGATCTCCATGATTTTGGCGATGTACTTCCAAGGGTAAAGCCTTGGCCAACAGCCAGGGGCGTATGAGTGGACTTTATGCAGTGAAAGCGTTTCGAGTACAAGTACTGTGTAAATTGGGAGATGCTCATCATGCTTTAGGCTCCCCTTGTTTGATGAAAAAGGGAATCCAAATGATTAGGTGAAGGCATCAGCTCAATAAATGATGATGCATATGATCAGTGGTTTGTAAACAACTGTTCACATTATATCTTACTCATGAGAAGCCAGGTATATATAAACAAAAATAAACTAATCGCTATTGTTGGGAAGGAAATCCAAGGCTGTCCTTTTAGAAAGTATTCCTTCCAACATTACCGACACAGCATAGGAAATTGAACAGCTTGTTTTCTGAGATCAAAGGAACTGGGTTGACTTCAGCTCTTTCGTGCCCGCAAACCTCACCTTCCCATCCCTTGACACATACCGCCGAGTCGTCTGCACATCAGCGGAGAGGGCCCCACGGTCCATCTTACCAGTGTCCAACCTGTAGATCTGAGGAGAATTCGAGAATACCTTTGTCCTCTTAGGTGTAGGATGCCCAAACTTCTTCATCCAAAACTCTTGGATGAATACCTCAGCTCCACTCCCCCAAACGTAGCAAAACTCTGTGTTGTTTGTTGAGGCGGTGGTGATTACCTGCCCAAAAGCTACCACAACAAGCCAATCGAATAATCCATATGAATTAGGCAAATGTGGTGGAAGTGGGGTCCAACCGAGTCAAAAGACAGAACCATCCCATAGATAATCACAATAAATAATCGGTTGAACCAAGACACATGTAATCTATTAAAGCATGGTCCCTTGGATTTATTCCGATAATGGTTGATAACAATCCTGATAAGAGAACCCAAAATATTTGTATTAGTAGATGGAGTTGATCATATCATATACTTAGATGGCGTTGATCATATAGCCACTGAAAAGTCATCAAGAGCCTTGGTGCTAAAACCATATTAGACATTTCTACAGATCACTCCAAAGACTAATCAAGTTGAGGTGCCCTTACACCCATCCTCTCCCATTGTCTCACCAGCCACCGAAATCTCCTGTGACGTGTAATCAGCGAGCTGATTGGTTGTTCCAGGATCCAGGTGCCATTCACTGCCGCGATCAACAGCAGCAAAAGTATCGTCCTGCAAGAGAGTTCAGCTAGTGGATCTTAGAGTAGTTGGTTTAAGCATATATGTTGCCAAAACAATCATATCAAACAAAGGTCCGCACACAGGAAGTCGTGGACTATAACTGTTGGTTTGAAAATATATGAGTTTTCTACATGTTCATTCAATGGTAAACCTTTTGGATCAATCCCGCTATGGAAAGCCCCGTTGGGAGATGCACCAATTATCAGGCAATCTTTTGTTTCATATACCTGTTGTTTACTTTCAGGAGATGCAGGGATCAAATATCCAAAATTGTTGACTGACAGTATTCATATTTTTTGTACATCGAATGGGTATATATATATATATACAGAAAGTTATTGTGTATATTGGGTTCCTATGCCAATCAGGAGCCACGGTTCATGAATGGCCCACACCAAGGAGCTGGAGATTACATATACTACATTCTGCATTCTGCCCAACAAGTGCTACGCGCAACATCGTTTGCAGCTTGGATATCCAAAGTGCCGGCTTGTGTTGGTCCTGCTGACCATGGTATTCGCGTTGATAACCTTTTCATGACATGGGTTGCCCATTGGGGTTAGGAATGATCTTCCTGTCGACCCACGGGAAGCCACCACCCACGAACTGCAGCAAACTCCAAAGGATCCGAATACTTCTTGGTATTCACCATGGAGAATGGCATGCACTGCCAACCTGGGCGGCATTGCTGAGTATGGCAGGGCAATCACTATATATATGGATCCTCGACATGAACACATCACCACATGGACATGTTGTAGACGTACGAGGATTAGATGTTTAGACATCCAAGGTATTTACAGCTAAATGTCATTCAGTCTGTTTTAACGCCCTGATATCTGATATTCCTGTACTGAGAGTTGCTTGAAGTTCGTTGATAGTGATGGAAATGGTTAGGTGATTGATTGGGTGATGAAAACTTTCTTTGATTAAAACATCAGGTATCATCAGGTGATCAAAAGATCGTTCATTGGGTTCTTGTACCCTTCAAAAATTTCACAAGATGTTGAAATGCTGTGAAGAGACACGAAGCCCGCAGGTGAATTGAGGTCCATGACCCTGGGATCTGAGTGGTATCCTATATCGAAAGCAGCAGCCGGCTCACCAGACACTCGCGCTGCACGTGCCACACGTGCAGCGCCAGCAAAGAAATCTAGCACTTGATATGCAGGAGGTTCTGGCCCTGGTAGGCATAGGAAACCAGTCAACAGCACCAATGTGATGAACACCTTCAGGGGTCCAAACAAAAACCAAAACCAACTCAAAACAATTTGTTTGTTGTTTACTGGCTCCAACCCTTTAAATCCATTTCAATTCTTTTTGGTTTCACCGCGACCTACCTAGCACTCAACCCTGGACCTTGGGTGCACGCATTGCGTGCAGGTTTCGAAGCACTTGGTCCATTTTAGCCGGGGTCAACATGAGCCCGAGTGGTGGAATCAGCCGCTCAGGAAAAAGCTTGATCCACTGGCTTGAGAAGCGCGGCGAGGTCTGCGCAAATGTTGGTAGCCAGGCTGCACTGAGATGGACAGGACCTAGCAACCTATGATCTTTGCTCAAAGATTTGAAGGTAATCCTGATTCTGGATTAATAAACCCTAGGTTTGGTAATTGGGGGGGTATCATCTTAATACGTGGGAAACCAAAGGGTTTGTTAATCCAGGATTGGCATCGATCGCTTTGATTCTCAAGAGTTGTTTGCCTGACTTTGCAACATGAGTCTTTGAATGTCGTTCCACCGATGTGGTTGCCCCTGGTCCCTGGAGCCTCTCGCTTTCTTTTGCAACGCCAGTCTTCTAAAGAGATATGCCTTAGGCCAGCAGTGCAAAACATGGAGGAATGAGATGTCTTGGTTTCTCATCGATGTTGGTTTGCATTCAATGGGGGCACCGGCCAACCGTTCCAATTATACGGATAGCTTGGGTTCGAGGATCAATTCAAAACCATACCCATAGCAGCATTGTGTGTAAGTTTTCGTTTGCAAAAAGTTGCTCCAGCAGTGCCAGCGCGAGCATTTTTTCACGTGTTGGCTTCTAGTCATCCCATGATCAGGTCGGGTCAGACCTTGATTGAGTTTCATCAATCCACAGGGCCCCAAGCCAAACGCCACTACATACCCCAATGAATCAAAGAAATTGGCTCTGAAGAAAGCCAGCATCTCAAAATGTAATTGTTGCCATTGCCCCAGAGCTTTGCAGGATTCACGCAATAGCGGCACCAAAACAGAAACATTGACAGGAATATCTATTCTGCAGAATCATCAACACACTATAGGAGATGGTTAGGCCCCCAAACACTAAGCATAAAGAATCATAAAGATATGCATGGACACTTTCGAACTGCACGCTTTCTATGGGCATTGGCAGCATGGGTACTGGAAAGTCGCGCTACCCAAATCTAAGCACGCAAGCTTCTCTTCATTTCTTCCCAAGCATCAGTGACCCTGGTGTGGTCGCCATTGGCTTCATCAATCCGGGTTGCCTCAGAAGAGAAAAGGGGACAGGACCATGCACTGGTTGATCTGATTTTTTGGATTAACCGAGAAATAGTGGTTGAAAGTTGAAACATCAATGCTGAATTCAGCTCAATGGTTTCTAACCATTGGCAATCCCTGAACTCTTGTGAATATGTTTTTTTTGCTTAGTTCCTCTTTCACAGGCCAGTCACAATTCGTGCCATCGGACCAATCAACTCATCAGCGGATTTGCCAGGAATAGAGGTGTAGAAAACCTGACGGTGGCAAGCAAACACGTTTGATCTAGGATGGACTTTTAACAATGCTAAGTAAACAGCACACTGAGCAATCAAACACAAACCCTTCAGCAACCTTGCCTGGGACAGACCAGATACTCCATGTCCAGTCTTCACCTTGATGGCCACGGCGTCGCGGGTGTTGTAGGGAACGATGCTGCAAGTAGCAAAAGTTGGCAAGGAACTCTTGGGTCGTCGGCTCCTCTTTGGCACTGGGGCTCTCTCCGGCGGGTTGCTGGAACTTGCTGCTGCCAAGGGCTCCGACTCAGCGTTCACAGATGCCTGCTGTGGACTTGCTTTTGCTTTCCTGGATGTCTTTCTCTTTGGGCTTGCCTTTGCTTTCGGAGCTCCACGCCCCTTTCTCTTGGGAGATGCCTTAGGCTTGGCAGATTCACCAGCCTTAGCCTTGGCCTTGGCCTTAGCCTTGGCCTTAGCCTTGGCTGCAGGCTTGGCAGGTGCACTCTGGTTGTCATCATCCTTGAAAAGCTCTCGTCTCACAGGGTCATTCTCCGCAATGTCGATGTCACCCTCATCATCAGTCTCAGTCTTCTTTGCCTTTTTTGAAGCCACTTCCTCAGCCTCAGGTTTCTTTGCCCTTGTTCGTCGTGCCTTCTTTGTGGGAGGTTTTTCCACCTTGGAAGATGCTGCAGGTTCAGAAGTGGCCTTCTTTCCTCTAGGCTTGGCTGCCTTCTTCTCACCTGGATTCTTGGGTTTGCGGCCCTTGCCCACAACTCCAAATGGTTGGTCTTGCTCCGAGCGAGACATGAACTTCCTCCCAAACTCATCAAGCACGTGGTGATTCTTCCCATCCACCCAGTCATCAGATTTGTCCTCCATGGGGATGTCATCCTCTCCGACCTCAGCTTGGTCTTCCAAGGCGGTGTGATCCTCAGCTTTGTCATCCTCTCCAGTCACAGCTTTGTCTTCCAAGGGGATGTCATCCTCAGCTTTGTCATCCTCTCCGGTCACAGCCTTGTCTTCCAAGGGGATGACATCCTCAGCTTTGTCATCCTCTCCGATCTCAGCTTTGTGGTCCAAGGGGATGTCATCCTCAGCTTTGTCATCCTCAGCTTTGTCATCCTCTCCGATCTCAGCTTTGTGTTCCAAGGGGATGTCATCCTCAGCTTTGTCATCCTCTCCGGTCTCAGCTTTGTGTTCCAAGGGGATGTCATTCTTCTCATCCATGGGGGCAGCCTCATCGTCTGAACGAATAACTACCTCCCACGGATCAACAAGGTTCTCCACGTCCGGCTTCGCTTTGTGGGGGTTCTCTGGGTCCTCCAAGTTGTTCAGCTCAAGATCAGGTAGTGGCAAAGACTCCTGACAGCGGGTAGGTATGAACCCTTTTACAAACACCCCAGAGTGAAGAAAGGCAGTAAAGCACACAAAGAGTTGTAACATGTTGTAACCACTGTTCCTTTTAGATACCTTACCAGAAGTAGCAGTGCAGATGAATGGGCACTCCTCAACCAAGATGGGTTCTGAAGCGTCCACGGCAGCACGGGAAGACTCCTTGGGTGATGACGTGACCCAAACGGAACAAAAACCAGAGACAAGGTTAACCTTTGCAACCAAGACTAAGCCATTGGTTAATGCAACAACATAGCCACAAGAACAAAGACAAGTGACGGATCCACAAGCTCCAGAAATAGAAGCTTTCACGCGGGCCGCTTCAAGGCGCTGCCTTGGATAAGCATCGCAATGAATTCTCCAATGGAGTTTGTTACTTCTCTGTCCCTTAGCCCCCAATGGAGATGGAGTTTGTTACTTCTCTGTCCCTTATCCCCCTGAAGCGAACCCATGCCAACCCCCTTACCACACCCAGAGGGCCCAGAGCTCTTGTGGCAAGTTGCTCCAACTCCAGAATCCTTTTGTCAATCTCCGATAAAGGCATAGGATCCGTGGAAGACCTAGCACTTGAAGAGGAAGGTTCCTCGTGTGGCGGGTCGGGCTGAACCCCAGGTGAATATTCTCGAGGGAGGCTGCATGGCAACGTTTCCGCTAAAGAGGGATCCAAAGGAGCAGCATCCACAGAACCATATCCAATGTGGTTGTCCTCCTGCTCCTCCTCTCAGTGTTCCCCAAAGCAAAAATTCAGTTTGACCAAAATGTGGAATGCAAAAAATTGTGCATCATATATGTGCACATGTAAACAACATGGGCAACAAGAACATGTTTTTTTCAGAAAGGGGTGCTCCTCGGGTGCATTGTCGTCATCACATTCACCAGGGCTTGCCACCGCTTCAGCATCACGCAAAGAACCCCCAACCCCAGGCGGAGGAGGTTGTTGTGGAGTGTTGATGTACCAAGCCCTGATGAAGATCATGTTCAGGTGCTGCACAGCTCGGGACTTAGAGGCAAACACAACAACATCACTAAAATCAAGTAGTTTGACCAAAACATTGAAGCAAAATTAGCAATTTGATCCAGCATTCAAGATACTCAACCATCATATATGATAGCTGCTGCCAGGGTGCTCTGGGGTTCCTGTCCTGCCTCAAATTGCGGAGGGCATGACTAATCAACTTCTTGATGCCCCAGCAATCTGCATAGATTGCCGTTTTGGTGGGGCGATCCCTGTGGAAATCATCCTCCAGCATGTATTGCCAGAATTTCGTGACCTGACCGCTTGGAAGTGGGGCCAAGAGTGATGCATACGTTGGTGGGATTATGCACTGTCAAGGAGACTACCGTACATGAAAATCACGATGCCCTGAATGTTGATCATATAGCCCTACCCTGCCCCCAATCCACCTCAGCGCGCACCATTTGTAGTGGGAGAGTTCTCGGTGTCCCGCCAGACGCTTCAAAGTCAAAGACTTGAGTCCAAATCTCCGCCACTGGAAATAGAACATTAACGTTGTCCTCCACAGCACTCCTAAGAGAGCCAGGATGGTAGATACTCTTTGGTTCCCTATGTTGAAGTATATGACAATGCAATTGTTTGCAACAATGATTCTACGTACTGCAAATGGAAAGCGATGGGTTTCAGTATCATCGTGTGCCATGTTTTCTTTTTGCATAAAAGGGTCATAGTTGCAATGCCAGCTGATTCAGGGTTGCCCCATTCCAGCAAAGCACCATTCCTACGAGCCCTCCTACGGATTTCGAATGATCCTTCCCACTTCTCAGCCAACCCGGATAGATCCAAGGTATCATCACCATCATCGTGAACTTCGTGTTCAACATCACGGGCTGCCACCATCGCCATGCTGGATCTCTGGATTGCAGCTTGGCAGGTGGAACACAGTCGCGGCTTATGTACCCAAAGTGCTGCAGCCAGTGGTTGGTGCAAAACCTTTCCCACATGTTATACGAGACATACACACAGTACAGCTATCAATTATCCAACAAACCAGAGTTGAATTGTTTGTTGACCATCGCTTTCAAGGATTCGTTATTGGCTCCGTGCTCTAGAGTCTCCATTTGGAATTTGCAGGATGCAAACTGACTGAATGGAAGCCACTTCTCTAGCAGCTCAGTCCCTGACCATGAAATCCAATGGGCCAATCCCTGCGAGGGAATGCAAAGAAAACAGTAGTGGCTCAAGACCAAATGGTGGACCAACAATATTGTGCCCGTAGTGATCCAACTTCAAGTTATCTATAGCAGCAATAATTCTTTATTTAGTTTATGTTGGATCTCAAACCTTAAAGTATAAAGCCTATAGGGATGAGCGGGGCCCAATATTGTTTGTCCACTGAGGCACACAGAAAGAAATCATTGAAGGACTTTTGATTTTTGAACCGCTGGCCCCAATCTGTCCATTGGAAGTTTGGCCGTTTTTGGCACCAGTAAGCATGCCCTCTCAGTTTGCCATCTAAGGAGTGGTCAATGCATCGGACGATCCAGAGGTATCCTGAGTTGGTGCAAGCTGTACATATAGATCAGGGGTAGCAAAGTGCCCATGCACTAGATCAGCGCTAGCACCAATGTGATGCATCCACTGCGACACTACAGATCTCAAGTTAAGTCAAGCCACCAGGTCTCCTGGCTGTGAGTTCAGTGGGTTAAGTGAAACATCGATGTTGGCTGCAACAAGTTCTGAAAACACATGCTGTTGGCTGCGAAGGATGCATAACACCACCCCAGTCCTCTGCGTGTCCTAGCCACAAGCTGAGCAACAACACCGCCAGAGTCAAAATTGGCCATCATAGTCTTGAAGGTGGCCTGCTGGATTGCGCGATCCTGAGAGGGCAGCTGGAGGAAGCAATGAAGGATCAGTAGATAAGATGGTTGAAGGGAAGGCTTCAACAATTTAACAGGTATCGTGGCTGTTGCATGCGACAACCCTTGACACTAAACATGTGCCATTCTTATGAGAGCCAATCCTGTCATTTTAAACCCAAGGTAGCTAAGGAGCATCGGGGCCAAAAAGGATAGTCAGCACATCCTGCCAAAACTGGTCATCGAGGTCCATCAAACCTTGCAGGGAAGAGCAGTCTAAGGCCCCATAAACACTGGCAATTCAACAAGGCAATGAACAATTGTTACCTAAACAACCATGCAGATTGTTTGGTAACCAACTATACCTACTTAAGGTTAACAGTGTGCTTTGAAACCAGCCTCGCTGTTCGAGCTCTTTGCGGGAAGTTGGGCATGAATCAACGAAGGCGTTCATGGTACTATTCGGTCCACTCAAACAACACGGAGCCGAAACACTTTCGATTTCGGATCTGGCCACATGTGTATGCAACATTGCAGCTGCCCTTCGCAATGAGTTCTAAAGCCAGTTGATGTCCCCAAAAGAAGTTAGAATCCTAAGAGCCACTAAGATCTTACTCCAACAACAATTGGCAAAGGATCCCAGTGCGTGCTTTGCAAGTGCTCTGCTGTGCACAGGGTGGGCGCACCTCGAAGGCTGTTAGAGCGGAAGGTCACAGATGCACAGTTTGTGCACCAGAGCGCCCAAATGGCTACGTCTACATCTTAAATCTGAAGCCCCTTGACCACTGCACCATCGGAGTGCCATAGTGGGACCTACCAACCAACCAATGCATCACTTTGTGGTGACAACATGTGACCACATCTTGTTTTAAGTGTATAAAGCCAAACGATGCACTTGTTTATAATACCATGATGTGGCTATGCATCTTATTCATCCAACCAATGCACCATTTCATAGTGCCGTGAAGTAGCTTTACATGGTAAAGGTAACCAGACAACCAATGTACCCTTTCATAGTGACTTCATGTGGCAATGTGCCAATAAACGCGTTGTTAGTCTTTTACTTACCTTATTGGAGGTTCCAATAACCCTAGCATCTAACCATATCCCCAAAATTCAAAAAAAGTCCTTGGTTAACTAAAAACATCTCAATCTTTTTTTAGGCCGGGACTAAAATTTTAGGGTTATTGGAGCCTCCAGGTATATATATGTATGAATATATTTAAAATATAACATTGTTAGCGCCACACCTGTGGTTGCCGCCCATGATTCTGAAGGATGATCACCCATTACGTTGACCATCGGTGAGCTGTTCCAGGTGAGACCCGCGCAAACTTCATTTATGACTAGGGCAACGGTCACGGGACCACAGGTCGCCTGGTAGCGACATGGTCCCGTGCCTGTACGTGGCGTCCCAAACCCATGTTGTATCATACCACATGGTCATGCTTGTCAAAAGGGATATCTTAATTATGTTTCCATATGTACGTCCGCTGTCTAATCACTCCTTCTTGCATTACCCGACAGCCTTCAAGGTTTCTTTTTGTCGCTTCTCCCGTTGGAGTTTAGCAAGGTGACTTAGGAACTGAGAGGCGCTTGGCTTCCCCAAGCTAGTGCGAAAACTAGACTGGTAAATCCTCTCACGAATGGTATGGTTGACTTGCGAACCCAGCGGGCCTTGAACCTTGCGATGATAGTTCGACGGCAGGAACTTTTTCAACCCCTGCCACTGTCGATGTAGCATGGGTGTGCCGGCTTGGCTGCAAAAACTATAATATATACCGTACGTTATCATCAGGTCGTGCATCGACCGTACACCCTCTCGTACCAGTCCTGGTCGAACGCGCTGTAAACCGTACGTTATCATCGGGTCTGCATCGACCCTACACCCCCTCGTAGCAGTCCTGATCGAACGCGCTATAAACCGTACATTATCATCAGGTCGTGCATCGACCGTACACCCTCTCGTACCACTCCTGATCGAACGCGCTATAAACCGTACGTTATCATGAGGTCGTGCATCGACCGTACGCCCGCTCGTAGCAGTCCTGATCGAACGCGCTATAAACCGTACGTTATCATCAAGTCGTGCATCGACCCTACACCCTCTCGTAGCAGTGCTGATCGAACGCGCTATATACCGCTCTCGAAGAAATTCCGCGAAAACGCAGCATGCACCGAGGAGCAACACGCAGAAAACGCTGCGCCTGCCATCAAAATATGACGAAAAATTAGCAGGGGGGGCACGAGCTGCAAAAAAGCGTAAAAAAGGTGCAACTTGCATCAAATGCTACGCCTGCCACACAAAATGAACATACAAAAAAACAAAACTATGTCAAAAAATCACTAAAAAAACACCAGGCGACCTATGGTCCCGCCAGCAACTACCAGGCAAAGGATTGGTATAACCATGTAATTGTATTTGTTTACACATATATATATAATTACATAAATATGCTTTGTACAAATATATTTATATACTTTTTACATATATATATATACACTTTACATATGTATATATACTTAGAAATCCGTATTCCATATCGTATATATATATATATAAATATGGCTGTTTTACTACTAGAAATGGTTGAACCATGATTCGAAGGCACCCCTTTTTTGAGAAACTACCATATATCTATATCTATAAAATGTGTTCAAAGGGCAAACCTTAATTCACACATCTTGAACCTTTGCCCCCCCCTTGTTGAAGTGTGGTCCATGGGTTGACCACTGCTGACTACTATATGAATAAAACACAAAGAATTATCAATCATCAAATGATTCCATTAACCACTATATGATTCAGAAACAAAATAATATAAAAAAAACAAAAAACTAAACATATCACGACATATCGCGACTAACATTCGGCAACTGTATGCTTCACCCACCTCATGGTTGCAGTCGGTTCCACCACTGCAGTAGCCCTGGAAGAAGTGACCGGATGTCCAGAAAGCTTCCCCCGTGCTACCTGAGCAAACCAATCAACCCACCCGGAGACCGAACAACCAACTAACCAGCCAGCCACCCAACAGTTGCTAGTCATGGTTCATGGTAGTTGTCGGCGGCGGCGAGCAACGACCATTATGAGGAATTGTAAATCAGGGATTGAAAGGGATGATGGTATGAGCTGACAAACCAACCAACCGTATTGTGTACGGTTTCTAGAGCCCAATAGACAGCAATAGTCTGAATCGAGGACTATTAAACCTCAAAAACTACAAGGGATCCTAGCCAACCCAACGGTTCTAGGTTGTGTATCCTCTGCCTTTTGTCAGTCGTATTCTATTATTGTTGTTGCTGACTAGTGACTAGTGTTTATAGCCGTCTTCCAATAGACACGTCTTCCAATAGAAACGCTCCGGATTTCTTCGGGTTCTCTCGTGGGGACAATCAGTTAACGAAACAAAAGCACCATCAACACCAGGACCATCATCGGTAATAACAACAATTTCAGCAACTTTGACACATGGCCTGTGCTTTCTCTGTCAATGGCCAATGATTTTCTCTCATGTGGGAGACCCGGGATGCCCCCTATAGTTGGCAATAAATCTCCGGCCAGCTGAACAAACGGATTTGTTTTCGTTCGCATCTGGAGCGAAAGTTCGGAATGGCGAAGAGTTGGGGCAAGTGACTGGCCGTTGCGCCATCATGTACTATGCGTCAATAATTGCAATCTGCATGGCTTATGTACAATTCAAACTCGCTGCAACATTGATGATCATCAGCAAGCTCGGATATTGAGGATTGCTGCCCTTGGGACGAAGTATGTTTTGTTTCAGCCCTCTTCGGGCCTCTTCGGGTTTCTCTAAGTCCTGATTTTGTTTCAGTGATGATAGTTCGCGGCTTTGAGCAGATTGTTTGCTACATAGATATGCAAAAATCAAATTATATATGTGTACATATTTACGGTGTTCTATCAACATGCATACATTTATCAATAAGTAGATATACATATTGCATGTGTAAAGAAAAACAAACAACTTTGTGGTGGCCACATGGGACTAGCAGCATGGAGTTGGATAGATTGAGCGCATATCCACACACTGGCATTGTGAATCATAGGTTGAGACTTTGCTACAAACCAAATGTCGATCCCGTTTCAAGATGTGTCGTCATAAACCAAATGCACACATGTCAAAAAAATGTCAAAAGTCTGGTCTTAGAATTGTTTGGCATGTGTAGAATTGGTCTGAACAAATTGGTGCTTCACAATTGTCAAAAGTCTGGTCATCGCAATTGTGAAGCACCAATTGTGAAAAATGAAGCGCGCCATCGCAATCTCACCATCTCACGACATCGTAGCTCGCCCCCGCACAATCGCCTCGTCCAAGTCACTGGAGTCAAACCAAGTCAGCAAGCGCTTGCGGCACCAAGGAAAAAACATCTGGTTCCACCACGCCATGAACAAGCTGCCCGTCCACGCAACATTCAGTGCTCCCTCTATAGTTGCCACGCAAATCATGGATGTTCAGGGTAGTCTTGGATTTCATGTTGTGTGACATGCATTGCCATTCATTCCTAGTAGGTATACCGACGTAACTCTGCATCTAAAACATGCACGGGGTCTACCCGAGAAATATCGCCGCCCAAGTTAATGATCTTAGCTTTCGCGTGGGCTCAACCAAACAACCATATGAGCGGTGGACTTTCTATATTGTTCGTTGCAATTACAAAGATTTTCGGGAAGTTTCTGACTCGTTTTCCAGTCCCGTGTGCGTTTTTATAAATAGACTCGTTTTCCAACGGCGCAGCTGCTTTTACTTTATAAACGTTACATGTCATGTTAAACACCTAACTCGTTCTCGGGAAGTCCCTGACTGGTTTTACATGGGAATCCTGGGTATTTGTGCAATTGCCACTTGCGTCTGAATATCAAACTACTCATACGTAAATGAAAGCTGTTGCTCATATATAAAAATCAGTCATGAAGTGATTTCATGTAATTTCACAACAGTGAGCCATGACAACCAAACAACCACGAGAATCAATTGTCTTTCTCATTTACAACTCAAATGGGTAGCCCCACTGCACGTTCGAAACGTAACTAGTTGCATTCACTGGGATGTTCCTCTCACCTTATGAGGTTAAACTCACTATGGATATGTTTGTTCAAACAGACTAGGCTTACTTCTGCGTTCAATCATCATTGATCAACCATGGGTTGACAATTAATGGGCCATCATGAACCATCATAAGTCATCATTCTCTTGAGAGGATCCATGATTCCATGATGCTCTAAATGGTCAAGAATCCAAACAAGCACTGGTGGTGGCTAATATCAATCAACGCGATCAACCGTTCTTCTTAAAGATAAAGAAGATAGCAGTGGAAAAAAGGCCGGGTAGAAGGCTTGAACGAACCATCCTGATGCACAACGTTAAATCGCCAAACAGCTGGGTGGGTTTCAACCACTATGAGTCAACGGACCAACCATGGCGAACCAAATGATGACCATCTTTGTTTACTTTGACCAAGCAGGCGTGGATGTCTTGGCCATTTAGCTCGATCATCAACCCTGGTCATCCACCCCAAAGCATTCATCCCCTTTTCTAGGACGAAGCATCCTATATCCCCCTGGTTGGAACCATGGTGACCAGCTTGGAATGCTTCATCCCCTTTACGGACCTCCCGATTGTTTCACGTGTGAGGACGAGCTGCTCAAATCAACAGCATGGATGTCACTCGGAGACGTCACTTCGTGTCTTGAAATTCCGGCCACTTCCCACTGGCGATGCCCCTGGATATGGCGAACACACCATACCCCGGGGTGCACGAATTTGGGACCAGCCTCAATGAACAAGCCGCCCGTCCACACAACATTCAGCGCTCCCTCTATAGTTGCCACACAAATGGCTGTGGGTCAAAACCCCGTACCCCTGGTTCCCCTATCATTCGCCATTGTTTTCCCTATGAAATTGTTGGTGATTGTCCCCATTAGTTGGTTGATTAATATTGACCCACAGCCAGATCATGGATGTTCAGGGTAGTCTTGGATTTCATGTTGTGTGACATGCATTGCCATTCATTCCTAGTAGGTATACCGACGTAACTCTGCATCTAAAACATGCACGGGGTGTTGCCGAGAAATATTGCCGCCCAAATTAATGATCTTTGCTTGCGTGTGGGCTCAACCAAACAAGCGTATATAACAGTCAGTCATACAGTAATTTCATAACAGTGAGCCATGACAACCAAACAACCTCGAGAATCAATTGTCTTTCTCATTTACAACTCAAATGTGTAACCCCACTGCACGTTCGTAACTAGTTGCATTCACCGGGATGTTCCCTCACTAGTGAAGACCAGTGGGCTGCATGCTGAACTCGCCTGTTGAGGTGTTTCCCTTTTTGTGAATTAATCTTGTGAAGACCACTGGACAGCTTCTTGAACTCGCCTATTGAGGTGTTTTCTTTATCAGTGAAATAGTGAAGACCATTGGACTTTCTCTAGTTTGTGTTGGAAAGCTGAACGTCAGAGGTACTCGAGGTTAAGCTCACTGTAGATATTTTTGTTCAAACAGACTAGGCTTACTTCTGCGTTCAATCATCATTGATCAACGATGGGTTCACAATTAATGGGCCATCATGAACCATCACAAGTCATCATTCTCTTGAGAGGATCCATGATTCCATGATGCTCTGAATGGTCAAGAATCCAAACAAGCACTGGTGGTGGCTAATATCAATCAATGCGATCAACCGTTCTTCTTAAAGATAAAGAAGAGAGCAGTGGAAAAAAGGCCGGGTAGAAGGCTTGAACGAACCATCCTGATGCACAACGTTAAATCGCCAAACAGCTGGGTGGTTTTCAACCACTATGAGTCAACGGACCAACCATGGCGAACCAAATGATGACCATCTTTGTTTACTTTGACCAAGCAGGCGTGGATGTCTTGGCCATTTAGCTTGATCACCAACCCTCGTCATCCACCCCGAAGCATTCATCCCCTTTTCTAGGACGAAGCATCCTATATCCCCCTGGTTGGAACCATGGCGACCAGCTTGGAATGCTTCATCCCCTTTACGGACCTCCCGATTGTTTCACGTGTGAGGACGAGCTGCTCAAATCAACAGCATGGACGTCTCCGAATTACTCGGAGACGTCACTGCGTGTCTTGAAATTCCGGCCACTTCCCACTGGCGATGCCCCTGGATATGGCGAACACACCATACCCCGGGGTGCACGAATTTGGGCCCAGCCTCAATGAACAAGCCGCCCGTCCACACAACATTCAGCGCTCCCTCTATAGTTGCCACACAAATGGCTGTGGGTCAAAACCCCGTACCCCTGGTTCCCCTATCATTCGCCATTGTTTTCCCTATGAAATTGTTGGTGATTGTCCCCATTAGTTGGTTGATTAATATTGACCCACAGCCAAATCATGGATGTTCAGGGTAGTCTTGGATTTCATGTTGTGTGACATGCATTGCCATTCATTCCTAGTAGGTATACCGACGTAACTCTGCATCTAAAACATGCACGGGGTGTTGCCGAGAAATATTGCCGCCCAAATTAATGATCTTTGCTTGCGTGTGGGCTCAACCAAACAAGCGTATATAACAGTCAGTCATACAGTAATTTCATAACAGTGAGCCATGACAACCAAACAACCTCGAGAATCAATCGTCTTTCTCATTTACAACTCAAATGGGTAGCCCCACTGCACGTTCGAAACGTAACTAGTTGCATTCACTCGGATGTTTCTATCACCTTATGAGGTTAAACTCACTATGGATATTTTTGTTCAAACAAACTAGGCTCGCTTCTGCGTTCAAACATCATTGATCAACCATGGGTTGACAATTAATGGGCCATCATGAACCATCATAAGTCATCATTCTCTTGAGAGGATCCATGATTCCATGATGCTCTAAATGGTCAAGAATCCAAACAAGCACTGGTGGTGGCTAATATCAATCAACGCGATCAACCGTTCTTCTTAAAGATAAAGAAGAGAGCAGTGGAAAAAAGGCCGGGTAGAAGGCTTGAACGAACCATCCTGATGCACAACGTTAAATCGCCAAACAGCTGGGTGGTTTTCAACCACTATGAGTCAACGGACCAACCATGGCGAACCAAATGATGACCATCTTTGTTTACTTTGACCAAGCAGGCGTGGATGTCTTGGCCATTTAGCTTGATCACCAACCCTCGTCATCCACCCCGAAGCATTCATCCCCTTTTCTAGGACGAAGCATCCTATATCCCCCTGGTTGGAACCATGGCGACCAGCTTGGAATGCTTCATCCCCTTTACGGACCTCCCGATTGTTTCACGTGTGAGGACGAGCTGCTCAAATCAACAGCATGGATGTCACTCGGAGACGTCACTGCGTGTCTTGACATGCCGGCCACTTCCCACTGGCGATGCCCCTGGATATGGCGAACACACCATACCCCGGGGTGTACGAATTTGGGACCAGCCTCAATGAACAAGCCGCCCGTCCACACAACATTCAGCGCTCCCTCTATAGTTGCCATACTGATGCATATCATGGACTTTCAGAGAAATCTTGGATTTCATTTTTGTGCGAAACGCATTGCCATTCATTCCTCGTAGGTATACCGACGTAACCCTGCATCTAAAACATCCACGCGGGTTGTTTTTCGAACCCATGATTTCAAGATTTCACGATGTGATTGCTCATTTCAGCCCACAAATGACACTGTTTCATGAAGGTGTGAATTCCGAGGATTTGGTGAATTTTGGGCGCCCACTTTTGCAGCCTTGTGGGCTCTGACACATAACCCTGACTGATGATGCTTAAAACTGAAATGAATGGTGCTGACCGGCCATCAAGAACTACTGCTCTCTGATCCCCCCAGAGCAGCTCTCAGTGCCACGATCATTCCAAAAAAAATCACTGCCAAATTCGCCAGCACCACCACTAGCGTGATGCATACGTGTGTGAAAGCGTGAAAAGGAGGACAAACAAGGACGTGTGTGGACACCTGAATGGAATCGACTGAGAGACGCCCATCCCCCCCACCCCCCCAGTTTCCCGCCCTGTGAATAAAATCAGATGATCATGCGATGACAACTTCTGGGGAACGATGACAACTTCTCAGGAACGATAACAACTTCTCAGGAACGATGACAAGTTCTGGGAAACGATGACAACTTCTGGGGAACGATGACAACTTCTGGGGAACGATGACAACTTCTGGGGAACGATAACAACTTCTGGAGAACGATGACAAGATCTTTACCGATGACAAGTTCTTGACCTGATGTTGGACATGGGGTCGGCAGTAAAGTTCAAATCGCAAAAAAATGCAAAACGCTGGTTCGGTTTCCAACCCGTAGGCAAAAACATGCATGGGGTGTTCCTAACAAATATTGCTGCCCAAATCAATGATCTTTGCTTGCGTGTGGGCTCAACCAAACAAGCGTATAACAGTCAGTCATACAATAATTTCATAACAGTGAGCCATGACAACCAAACAACCACGAGAATCAATTGTCTTTCTCATTTACAACTCAAATGTGTCGCCCCACTGCACGTTCGTAACTAGTTGCATTCACCGGGATGTTCCTCTCACCTTATGAGGTTAAACTCACTATGGACATTTTTGTTCAAACAAACTAGGCTCGCTTCTGCGTTAAATCATCATTGATCAACCATGGGTTGACAATTAATGGGCCATCATGAACCATCATAAGTCATCATTCTCTTGAGAGGATCCATGGTTCCATGATGCTCTAAATGGTCAAGAATCCAAACAAGCACTGGTGGTGGCTAATATCAATCAACGCGATCAACCGTTCTTCTTAAAGATAAAGCAGAGAGCAGTGGAAAAAAGGCCGTGTAGAAGGCTTGAACGAACCATCCCGATGCACAACGTTAAATCGCCAAACAGCTGGGGGGTTTCAACCACTACGAGTCAACGGACCAACCATGGCGAACCAAATGACGACCATCTTTGTTTACTTTGACCAAACAAGCGGGGATGTCTTGGCCCTTTAGCTTGATCATCAACCCTCGTCATCCACCCCGAAGCATTCATCCCCTTTTCTAGGACGAAGCATCCTATATCCCCCTGGTTGGAACCATGGCGACCAGCTTGGAATGCTTCATCCCCTTTACGGACCTCCCGATTGTTTCACGTGTGAGGACGAGCTGCTCAAATCAACAGCATGGATGTCACTCGGAGACGTCACTGCGTGTCTTGAAATTCCGGCCACTTCCCACCGGCGATGCCCCTGGATATGGCGAACACACCATACCCCGGGGCTGTACGAATTTGGGACCACCAAAACGAGCGTGTTTCGGGTACGTAACCGACCAGGTTAGTTTTTAGACAACTGGTTGTTGTGGTTGTTGATGTTGCGGTGTTGTTGTTGTTGTTGTTGTTGTTGTTGTTGTTGTTGTTGTTGTTGTTGTTGTTGTTGTTGTTGTGGTCGTCGTCGTTGTCGTCGCTGCTGCTTTCCACTTTTTGACGTGCTAACGAGGTTATATATGTCGATCCAAAGCTTCAACTACTGCATCACTGTTGCCGTTGTCAGCTTGTGCTGTTGTCGTGGGCGTTGTCATTATTCTGTGTGGTATGTATTGTGTTGATGTTGATGTTGATGTTGATGTTGATGTTGATGTTGTTGTTGTTGTCGTTGTCGTTGTCGTTGTCGTTGTCGTTGTCGTTGTCGTTGTCGTTGTCGTTGTCGTTGTCGTTGTCGTCGTCGTCGTCGTCGCCTTCTTCGTTTCCATCCTTCTCTTCGTTCTGGTCTTTGTCTTCTTCGTCTTCTTCGTCGTGGTGGTGGTGGCTTCGGTGGTGGTGGCTGGTGGTGCTGGTGTTGTTGTTGTTGTTGTTGTTGTTGTTGGTGGTGGTGGTGGTGCTGGTGCTGGTGTTGTTTTGCGGTTGGCCCCCTGTTGCTGTTCCGGTTGACCGTCGCCCTGTGCAGGTGCTACGTGGAGACCACCGAGGATGCGGACCTGCGCCTTGGCTTTCCTGTCGTTGTCTTCTTCGTCGTCTTGCCTTTTCTCGTCGCTGTCTTCGTTTTTCTCGTCTTCCTCGTTTTTTCGTCTTCCTCGTTGTTGTCGTCTTCGTTGTTGTCGTCTTCCTCGTTTTCGCCTTCTTCGTTTCCATCCTTCTCTTCGTTCTGGTCTTTGTCTTCTTCGTCTTCTTCGTCGTGGTGGTGGTGGCTTCGGTGGTGGTGGCTGGTGGTGCTGGTGTTGTTGTTGTTGGTGGTGGTGGTGGTGGTGGTGGTGGTGGTGGTTGTGGTGGTGTATGCTGCGTTTGTTACCATTGTAGTTGAGGTTTTTTCATTCTTGTCATTGCGGTTTCGGTCCCGGCTACTGTTGTTTCTTGTTGTCATGTTTTTTGATTATTTCAGTCTTGTTGATGTCCTAATGGTTTTGCACCCGCTGTTGGTGTTCTGGGACGGCCATATCCCCATTCATTGCAGGTGGTTCTCTTTCTCATGGCTGAAGTTTCAGTGGCCTATGCGGAGTATCTTGAAAGGCTCCATCAACAAAATGAAGTGGAGCCGGTTCATGTCCAAAATGTCAGTCAGAGCGGAAATGACAAACTGAGAATTTTCTGGACCGTGATTACCTCATGGCGTGCCCCCTGGAAAACCCCCTCTCAAATTCAATCGATTCATGGCTCTCAGAATTGATGTGATTCAATATCATGATGAAATCCAAGCAACCTCAGGTATTCATCGTGATATTATATATAATATATAGGTTGCTCAGGATTACCTTCATGTAACCCGTTTGTTTGATAGGATATTGTTAGCCAACACATAGCTACAAAGGGCTCCAAGCGAACCAACGATGTGAGTGCAGCTTCACCTACCCGGTCAGTGACTTCAAGTCTCAAGATGGTCAGCTTCACTGCTAGTCCGAAAGCCTTGGTACCATATATATGTATTGAATACATTGATACCAAACTTATACATATACATTCATCTATATATATATATGCATGTACGTGTCACGCGAATACAGCATTCATGGGTGGCTCATGTTCATTGAGCACTCCTCTTAAACCTCTGATTGGAAAACCTTCAACTATATTCACTCCCGGAAATCCAAGCAAGGACATCTGAGAACAGCACAAGCCCCATGACTAAACACAGAACTGTCGCTACCTCCTTTGCACGGGACCTATCAACACTGTTTACGTGGGCTCTGAAAATAATGCAGGGTACCGGACCAAACAAATACAATTATCAAATTAAACAATCCGGAAAATAATCGAATCAACATAATGATCAAGTAAGGATCAGAATAAACAATTCCGCAAAGGATCAAATCAAAAAATGTTGGGCATCACAAAGAACATAACAAAGCAATTCGTCAAACAGCTCCAAGCCTCAGCCCAGGATCAAAAAAAAACAATCAACAAAGAAACATCCCTGGCAGCAATACCCGTAGGAGTGATGCTTAGAAATGACAGCCGCAGTATTGGAGCACATGTTGCAGATTGTGTGGCAAGGCGCTGCGAGGAGAGGGGATCGGAGGGAAGGGAGAAGCCCCTCCCCCCCAAAGTGATGCAAGGACAATGCTGGTGACCAAAACGTCGCCGATAATAATGATGGGGTGATGGTGATGATAATCAAGGTGATCAAGGTGATGACGATGATGATGATGATGATGATGATGATGATGATGATGAGACAGACAGTCATGCTGATAATTCTTCCCTCCTTGTTTCGTTCCTTCCTTCCTTCCTTCCTTCCTTCCTTCCTTCCTTCCTTCCTTCCTTCCTTCCTTCCTTCCTCTCTTCTTTCCTTCTGCGATTCCTTGCTTCCTTCTGTCCTTCATTCCTTTCAATTGAAATTGATCCCTTTTTTTCTTGATGCCCATAATTTTTTCTTGATCACTATATATGTTTTTGTTGATCCCTATCTCGAACAGAATGGACTAGTGATGACAACCCATCATGTAGTTTACTGTAACTATTGTATCTTCAACAGAAATATTTTTTCTGGATGATGCTTTGAGCTGTAGCCCCAATAACTCTTCGCGCAGGTAGGCAATGACCCGAGCAAAAGATAATACTCAACACATATGCAACTGCTAAACACATTGTGTACAACTATAGCATCCTGCTCCTTGTTCTTGATCATCAACGTTTCCCCAAGTTATTTGTTTCATTCGATTGACATGCAAATGCCCTTTGACATCTTGAACGGCTGGTTCCAACTCGATTGAGAGCATCCTTCGGAAGTGTGCTTAGTCTTCAGCGCTTGCACAACACTGGGCTCAACTGCTGTGAACTGCTCGTCAGAAACGGTGCACAAATGTCACTTTTAGAACTATATTGATGTTTATTTTCTAAAGATGCTGGATGCCTGTTCAAAGTGATTAAGCAGGTATATATTTAAATGTCGTTGTATAGATATAGATATATTGACATATAAATACATGCATATATTCATGCTTCAATAGCTGGAAGTCAAAGGCTTTTTTGAGGTAGCCAGATGGTGGCAGGTTGACCCACATGGGCATCGCTGCTAATGTGCGTCCGTTTGAATGGTCCGAAGTTGGCAAATGACACACGATGGATGGACAACTTGTGTGAACATCTTAATGATTTATCTTCAATGATACTGCAAAATTTGAACATGATTGTTTACTTTGTTTGATTGCTGGACATTTTAGATGGATGATCAATGTTGGTTAACTGTCAATCTTGGTAATGATTAGCCCATCAATTTATCCGTGACCCATCAAAAATTGGGGTTAACTAGAGTGATGAACAATGCTTAATTTATCGGTTTTGGTCCATTTTTTGTCATGGTCAAATAAATAAGTATTACCATGATTCATCACTGATCCATTGACCATGAATAGTACGTGAAGCAATATAATTCCTCGTTAACGACAATATGTCAAACATTCCTAAGCATTAATTGGCAGTGCTTACAAATGGTTCACATGATGCACGCTTCGAACTGCTCAATTCCGGCGGACATCTTGGTACAATCTTGTTGGAGCGAAAGTACTTCAGATCAATCTGAGCAAGCGATGCTTGGTGGCTTATAGATTCCTTGCTAAAAATATATTTTTAGTGAATATCTTGGTACAATCTTGTTGGAGCGAAAGTACTTCAGATCAATCTGAGCAAGCGATGCTTGGTGGCTTATAGATTCCTTGCTATTTTTTTTTTAGTGATTATATATATGGTAAATCAATCATATCCGAAAAACACTAAACACCTAAGTTAGTGGGTATAAGCCATCCAGGATGTAATAAGGCGACCCAAATCCTGTGGGATTCTGCTTTTGAATGGTGGTCATGCCCTGATCTAAGGCTTTGTCCGAACACTCCTGGGTGCGCACGGACAAATACACGGATGTTCCTGGTTTGACCCCTGGTGGCCCAGATTTTGTTTGCCCGACGTGAATCGAATGACGGGAACGACGTGTGGTTTCTGAATGTAATCCCTTCCCCCGATATTGAAACGACTTTTGCGTCAGAATTTTGCCGCAAAGTCCAAGGTCGATTTGTATGAAAGTCTCATATCAGAAAACGTCCTTGCCGACTACACCCCTTTAACAACTACCACGTAGGGGTCTTGAACATGTTGATGGGTCTTGGCACGCATTTCTCCCCAAACAGTGCCCCAAATCTGCAGTTTTCCGGGACTCGGCATGCTGCCCCCGTCTTGATAGAAGTTTGATCTGTGGGTATGGGAAATTTGCTTCAAAAAAACATTGAAGGCATTTCAATCGGTAACCAATGCCCCAATTGTGACAGAAAGTGACCCAAAAAAGTATTGTCATTGCACCAATTACAGCTCAAGAACGGCAACTTGTATAATCAACTAAGCGATACTGAAATCATGCTGCAAGCAAGCCATTGATGCAAACGAATCTCCATACGGGCTTGGCAGTGATATTCCAAGGCGTTGCTCATTTATGCTCATTTCACTTTGGTAAAGCGAGCTGGTTTCGAATTGTCTGCGCCAGGCTGAATACACGCTCAACCCTCACTCGATCCTCCTCGCAATATGGTATAGAGCGGCTAGTGAAAAGAGCCAGGAGGCTGCGCAAGTTCATGCGAGAAAGTGTTTTCCGAAGACGAAGAAGCTCCGATGTAGAAATCAAACCCATGAGCACCTGCTGTGTAGATGCTTCATATTCCAAGGAACTCACCAACTCTTCTCCTCCTTGGATGTCCATCTTTGATAGCTTAAACTTCACTAAGTCCAGGATGAGAGCTGCAGATTGATGGCTGGAAAGGCTCCGAATGATGTTGCGCTGTGATTTGTCGAGATTGGCCTCCTTCGTTGCATGAACCTCACAGGTGGCGACACTTCAAAATTGCTAGCACCACAACTGTAGGTGACGGCGATCATTCTGAAGGATGATCAACCACTACCATCAGTGAGCTGCTTGTGTCAACCATGGAATTATGCTCTGGTAAACTCACCTGGAAGCTACTTACAGGATCGGATATCCCCACATGATGACATGTTCCTGCAGTCATGAGCAATAGCCATAAAATGAATTGAAGAGAAGTGGGGAGACTGGGGTACATTACCAAACACCACACAACACACCACACCAAACACCACATCACACCACAACACACCACACCTACACACCGCACCAACACACCGCACCAACACACTACACCAACACACCACACCAACACACCACACCAACACCAACACCACTACGCCACACCACACCAACACCAACACCAACACCAACACAAACACCAACACAAACCACACCACACCAACACACCAACACACAACACAACACGTCGAGCCTCTACAGATCCCTCCAAATTGCCACGCCAGCCCCACGGAACAAAGGTCATACATCTGATGATGATGATGATGATGATGATGATGATGATGATGATGATGGAAAATGGGAGGAGGAACGTGGGAGGAGGAAGAGGAGGCGGAGGAGCGGCGGGACACGACCAAAAAAAAACACAATTCAATGTGGGGAAAATTTACTAGCTTTTCATGCCAAACCAGCTATAAAGATTGCTTTCCTTTCCTGCTTCCAGGTTTCTTTACCAGAATGCAATTGGTTGAATCGTGGTCAACGTGTTGTTGACCAGTATTGCCGACTAATCAACATATAAAGTTTATATAAAGTAGACAAATGTCTCGTAACATCCGGCAAGTCTATAATTCTTCACCCACCTCATGACAGAAGTTGCAGTTGATGCCATCCTTGCAGCGACCCATCAAGAAGTGAAGGCAGGGACGACGGCATAGCTCCGGATGTCCGACACTTCCTGTGCTCATCTCGGGCACCGAGAGCTTGCCAGCGCCACCTGAGCAAAATTCACCAACCCAACCAACCCAACCAACCCACCAACCAACCAGCCAACCAACCAGCCGACCAACCAATCAACCAACCAAGCAACCAACCAAGCAACCAACCAAGCAACCAACTAAGCAACCAACCGAGCCAGCAAGCAAGCCAGCAATCAACAGTTGTTTATCATGGTTCCTAGTAGTTCTTAGCCGTGAGCAACGATCATTGTGAGGAATAATTATGAAGGATTGTAAGGGATGATGGTGTGAACCAATCAACCAACCAACCATTGTTAAATGTGTTTCTTGCCAGTACCAGTGCCTAGTAGACGTGAATAGCTTGAATAACTGACAGAAAGTATCATTGCGAGCGAGAACAAGCCGAACCGTTCTGGGCAGTGTATTCCATTTTCTATGTTGATTCCATCTGACTATCATTGTTGGTGATTAGTGCGTGATGTTTATCCCCACCATTGATCAACCAGCGAGCCAGCCAGCCAACAAACCAACCAATACTAAATAATATTGTAGTTTTAGTGATTAGAATTTCTTGACAGATTCGTCAGCCTAAGGGATCATCACCAGCAAGAAGCAAGTGCTTGTGTAGTCCTGTCCCTTCCAGAGGTTATGGCTAATCAAAATGGTTCGTCAAGGACCACCTAAAACCACGGACATGATATGACAACAAGATTCTCACACTTCGGCAATCTTCAAATACATTGGCCGCTGTTCTAGCTGTGAGTCTGTATGAACCAACAATTTTATCAGGGACAATAAACAACAATAATGATAGCACTCCAGGGGCACTGGGTACAGCCACAGATTGTGGGTCAAAAACCTGTGTGCCAGCATCTCATATGAGCGAACATCCCATAACCAAACTAAGTACATTTGTTTGGATGTTCACCTGACCCGTCGAGCAACACAGCCTTGCTGTTGAACAACCACAACGGGGAAAACAAAGAATCATCGCAAGAAAATAAACAACGCGACCAACAACAACGACAACAACATGTTTTCCAACAACAACAACAACAACAACAACAACAACACGACGACGACGGCGACGACGACGACGACAACGACGACAACAACAGAAACAACAACAACAACAACAACAACAACCAACGCAACAAACTACCACAGCAAGACCAGAAGCAGCCAGAAGCAGCACAACAACAACAACAACAACAACAACAACAACAACAACAAGAACAACACTCGCAACCGCAACCACAACAACACCAAAAACAACCAAAAAAACGACAACAGCAACAGAAAGAATGACAACAACAAAAACAACCAGAACGACTACTACTATTACTACTATTACTACTATTACTACTACTACTACTACTACTACTACTACTACTACTACTACTACTACTACTATTACTACTATTACTACTACTACTACTACTACTACCACTACTACCACTACCACTACTACTACTACTACTACTACTACTACTACTACTATTACTAAAATTACTACTACTACTACTACTACTACTACTACTACTACTACTACTACTACTACTACTACTACTACTACTACTACTACTATTCCTGCTACAAGTACTGCTACTGATACTAAAGTCCTAAAACCGTCAACCCGAATAATCGCTCCTCCTACTCCTTCTCCTAGTGCTTCTGCTACTGCTACTGCCACTGCTCCTGCTACTGCTGCTGGTGCTGCTACTACCACTGCAACTATAACCATCGCAACATCAGCAGCAACAACAATGTCCGCGCCATCATCAACAAGCACAGCGACAAACTAACAGCAACAACTCCATGAGCACCACAACCGCCACCAGCAACAACAAGAGAACATAGATCAGCAACGACAACAACAGAGCCAGCCGCAGTCTTGCCAGGACCACGGCAACAGAAACAACATTGGCACCAACATCAGCAACAGCAGCATTGCTGAGATTTCCTCTCACCTGACAGATCCACCAATGCTCCTGCTTGGAAAACCTCTTGTTGCGAAGGCATCTCCGGAAACGGAGCCTGAGCCTGAGGTTGCAGGAGGTGATAAATACTGACCAAAAACCGGGCCGGGGGATCTTTGAATGGATCATCATACGTGAACGAAGATTCCACAATTATGCAACATAATTGATTAAGCACTATCTACACTACCCACCACACTTATCCTACACCAATATATACCACTAAATACAACAGTATCATATGAACGCTTTATATATACACACACACCACCCAACATGGAATCAGCTTGCAAACTCCAAGGATAAAAAATAGCGATTAATCTGGACTAGGATTTGCCGTTATGAGAATGATCAACATATCGGGGGTTCTCAGGGGTACCCCCCTTTGGAGAAAGACCCATATAATTTTGAATATAAGAGTTAATAACTTTAATCAAAACACCCAGTTGATAACTTCAATCGAACTAATCAACGACTATCAGTAACCAACTACACCTGTAGAGAGAGAGAGTGAGATAGATATATATATACAGGTTCGGTGCGTTTTCCGGACCCCCTGGAGAATCTGATTAGGGCATTAGGGTTGGTTGCCATCATTGGTTTTTTAATTGGAAAACGTACCGAGCCCATACGTATGTTCACGTGTGGTGTATGATCATGTGATGTCGCATTTGTCTGCATTACAATTAGCAATCCTTCTCGTCTCATTATCAACGTAACATGTTTACAAACACACCTTTGTTTATATATAGGCATCGTGTTTTGTGTAAACTAGAAGAACCAAACAAACAAAACACAGACAAAATCAACAACAAAAGAAACGTTAAAAAAATCAAACAACAAACCAAAAGAACAATAATCTCCGAACTAGTTTGCAGAATATTGTTTTGTTTTTTGTTTTTTGTTCTTTGGCTCGTAGACCTTGGGTCCCTGGCCCTCGAAGTCTTTTGGCCCCTTTTAAAAACGACGATTAAATTAGCGATATTTAATGTCAAAATCAGGTAGACCATAATAATACATAAATCATTAGATAGATTTGATATATCTAAATAAGCAATGCTAGCGCATAATTAAACAGTCATATCTGTATAGATTGGCTGTAATCAAGTTCCAATAATTCAATAGATTAGAGTTTAACAGGATACAAAGGATACATACTTAAGTTCAAAAGCCACATATTGTAACTACATAGGCCATGTAAAATAAATTGACATCGCTATCATATTGGCTAGTATTAGCTATATTAGAAGTGAAACACTTCAAATGACAACTACTTCAAAAATATCTTATTCGACATCAAATGCCTAATGGTGGTTGTATTTAGGTATAATATAAGTCATGATTAATTTTTATGAGCAATCAGTATTCTGCATCATTGTTCTTACCATTTAATCAATAATGGCTTTATCCATTTTAAACTATCACAAATGATAATCTAGAGTCTTCATGAACCACGGTTATAAAATATAAATCCTGTAATGCTTCAGTGTGGTTACACTAGTCACAGAATATTTTGCTAGAAAAAATGTACCATACATATTATCAGCTTACAGCAAATAATGGCTATATTCAAAACAAAATATCTTGATTAACAACAATAACTATCCTGTCCTGGATCAAGGTTCCCACGGGGTGTACTTTTTTGCTGTTATTTTCAAATCTATTTTTGCCCTCGTTATAAAAGAAAACACTGTAAACATATGTTTTAACTTTTCCTTATAAAACAAAAACCTTTCATGAGGTCCAGAACAGCTTTCAGTGGGGAAGTATTCAAATATAGATATGTGCAAAACATGTTTATTTACAATATTTTGTATTTTCAGGGGGTCTGAAACCCAGGTTTGATAATAAGAGCAATATTCCCTGGGAACCTCTAATGCATGAAGTACTAACTACTATTAATCACAATGTTGAATATGTTCAGCAAAACCACTATTTTTTGTAACTACTAAGATTGATGTTCAGCAATTTTCTTTTCAAATATCAACAGAATCATGCTCAAACTGCAACCGCGGCCATGCATACATAGTATTGAATGTATAATGTCATGGGAAACTCAAATGGTGGAAGTCAAAATTGGTTACATAAATTACATGTTCTCTTTCAGGCTTCGCATCTTTGGGACACATCAAAAAGGATGTGTTTTCTGGAGCGGCGTCTTTGGAAAAAGAGCGAACATCATGTTTTCACTTTTTCTCCAGGCACTAGGCTTCCCACAAAGTACTGATGAGAAATGAACATCTCGGCCCTCAGTTATGAATGTTATATTTCAATATGAACATAGCCCATAATAGCCCATATCGAGTTAATGTTAGTTGATATTATATATTCATGGTTAATACAGAATATTATTGATCATATGTTCAGTATGCATTACTCATGCAATCACCATTGTGCAAAAAGTAGTAGTAGCAGTACTAGTACTAGTACTATTAGAACTAGTAGTACTAGTAGTAGTACTAGTGATGGAGAAGAACGGTAGCCAACCAAGACTCACAAGAAGTATCGATAGATCTCAAACTAATCTGAATATAGTCGTCAATCATCACAAATGATATTGAAACACATTGATACTACAAACTAATTGTTAGTAAACATACGATGTAGTTAATTCATACCAAATCCATTTTGAAAAAAAAATCTGCTGCTGTGTCCAGGGGGCCCGGGAAACGCGCAGCGTACATAATATTTTTGTATGTATATACATATATATATTATATACATATATATCAATATATCTGTGTACTGTAATCTCTTCTTCCTATCAGTAACCCTGCTCCAAATACAAGGCATCCCTCAAGTTTCTTACTATTCGATGCGTTTTCTTCATGGGCAGTCACCCTGGTATCAGCGATAAATCCAAGACCTCAAATGAAAAAAACGTGAGGATCCACATGAAACACCCCCCTAAGTCGAGAGTTTTTGTTGTAAGATGTTGTAATGAAACTTCTGAGAGTCTTGGGGTATTCTGTTTTCCTATTGGTGGTGTCAGTTGCCACAGTGATACAACAATTACCAAATCAAAAAAGACAAAACAATGGCCATCAAATGTAGTATTTGGAGGAAAGGACTACTAAATCAAACCGTGGAATTATCATCCAAGTAGTCTATAGGTACACCAACCAAGCGTCCGGAAAATGAACTGCAGGCGTTTGGCGTGTGTGTATGTGTCTAGGCGCATGGCAATGCCCTTCTAGGGCTATCTAGGGCTGAGGGTTGTCCAGAACTGTAGTACCCTCCAGTCATTCCTGATTAGCCACCTGGGAGGTCTCTCAATGAGACGCCCCCAGTTTTGTCATCAACACTGGCTCACTGCTGGCAAATAGCCCGTACAACGACAACCATTCAGAAAACAATGACAAATTGTGAACCGCTCAACCACTCTAGATTAGTTAGTCTAACAACTATTAGCCCACTATTAGCTGAACAATGACTGGCGCTTAATGAACCCATTGACAACCATTGACATGGGCTAATAGTTGTGACCATTTCTCGCCCATGCCACATCTCGCAACCTGCCTTCAGGTTCCGCACCGTCAAATTCACCGTCTGCAACTTCAGGGACAGGGCCCTCACGTAGTGCTCATCCTGCTCCGGGAGATTGATCGTGGCGAGATCATAAGCACTAAACAATAGGGCGTTTCTCATATTTGGGGGACCCCCAAATCATCCAATAAACCGACTATAGTAATAAATTGGGTGGCCCACATTTTGAGACCACCAAAAGTACAACATGGTGAACGTTGTTCCATCCCCCTCAACGTATCAGCAAGTGGATAACCATTCCCAGCGGTTGAAGTAAGAAATGCCGGCAAAGCACCAGCCAAATCCAGCCAGTATTGTTGCACAACCAAACATGATCTCAGAGAACCAACAACTGGAAGGCGGAGCATTCGACCGTGTGTGGGTTTTTGTTTCGATCGCTCCTGCTGTTTCCACTGTTCATTGCGTCCCCTTGGAGATAGGCTTCTGGCATGTGCAGAAATATCCTCGAAATGACAGGGTTCCTCGACGCAAATGAATGTGTTCTTGTACTTCAGCTTTAGCTCACCGGCCATGACAAAGGACCAAAGGCAAATGCGGACCCGCGAAAGCTGAGTAAAAGCTGCAGTTTGCATCGATTCTTGCATTTGACTGCATGGCAAATCACCACCCTGCCACGGTGGAGGCATAAAATGGTTCTCTGCTAGCACCACGACAAACGGGGCAGGCTTCGCGAAGGCTAGTGTCTGGTCGCTGAAACTGTTCAGGGTCGCACTCGCCTACCGTTCACCATCTATCAACCATCATTATTCACCGTCAACAACTGTGTAAACAAAATGGTATATGAGTCATTATCGACATCGTCATTGTCGGGTCAAATGAATCAGGTCAAGTTTTTGTCGAAGGAAATTCTCTGAAACACGGTGTATATACGTGTATATCCCTTTGTGTTCAAGCGTGGGTGTTGGTATTATAGATCATTATAGAGATGTTAAGAATCAAAACTAAGCATTATACTCAGGTAATCACGCATTTTAAGGCGCAAGGGTTCCGACACAGGCGTCAAAAAATAAATACGAAATGACACCTGCCAACTTCAAATAACTTCAATCCTCAGATTCTAGTTCTAATTCTCTCATCGTTGCAGGGTGGCCCTGTTACGAAACGAAGCCCTCGGCAGAGATCCGATCCGTTTCAACCGCGCTCACCTTTGAGGAAATGCGAAGCCGTTGGGTGTCCCCGCGCAGGCCTTTGGGAAGTTCACAAGTTGTGGATTCCCCCATTGCCAAACGGATGCCAGAACCATCCAGAACCATCCAGAACCTTAACCTTTGGATCCTTTGGAGCCTTTGGACTCTCAGGGGCCAGCTTGTTTTGTCACCCATAGGCCTGGATTTCATTCGTATTCATTCCAAGATCGACTTGAGGGTACCCGCATGTTTGGCAATCACGTTGAATGTGCAACTGCAAATTTCTGCTTCAAAAAGAATCAGAGCGTGGTTATGCTTTGACACCTTTTGGGGTGATGATAAAACCAGCATGAACTTCTGCTTGTAAACCCAAGGAGCAATGTCATCTTCATGAATCTGATGTTCGCACATCTTCTGACTGAGGTGGCATGGTTTTCACAATCCCAATCTTCAATCCACTAAGCTGCAAGATCAGCAAGATCCTACTCGGGGCCCGGACTCTCCACATCTACGGGGATCCAACCTCGAATACGTTTTGGCAATCTTTTGATGGTGGATGTGGGCAGTGTGCGATACTATCGTTACTATCATCTTGCCAAACTGGCTGAGAACTCCAAACTTTGACGGCATACTAGCTTCACCTAAGGCTACTGGAGGTGTTTGTGTGTGTGTGTGTGTGTTCGCGCATGGGAAGCTTATACAACCGTACCGAAGATTTCCAAAGTGTCAAGGATTCTGTTTTGCAGCTTTGCTGCTGTTTTTTGGTCGGGCTTCTGGTCAGTCGCAGGTAACCATGGCAGCAAACAAGTCTTACCTCTTACACAGTCCGTCAACACGTCAATCTTAGGAACAGAAATGCGGACGTTGCAGCAACCTTGATGGCAGTACGATCCAGTCTTTAATCAAGCATCTTCAAATCATGTTGCACAACCTGATTTAAGACTTCATGACCAAATCTTTTAGAACTATACATTGAAACTAACTCAGATTCAAACTAGTCTGAGGGAAAGCAGATGGGGCAGTACTGAAACCGCTTCTTTGGCTGGGATCGAGAGTGCTCACTGGTGGCCTATTCAAGTGTCATGAGTGATGTTGTGTGATAGCTAAACGTTTTCCATGTTTTTCAGCAAGAGGCAGCATGTTACCATGGTCTGATGCATGATGATGCATGTTTGTCTGTATGCATGCGTTTATTAGTATAATGTAGCGTCCATAAATTATGGTCCCCCCAAAACTGGTGGTTTCACCTCAAACGAATACCGATTTCTGAGGTACGAGAGCCACACAAAGTACCACTATATTTTGGGAAACCAAACA
The DNA here is from genome assembly GCA_009767595.1 of Symbiodinium kawagutii. Lineage (NCBI taxonomy): Eukaryota > Dinophyceae > Suessiales > Symbiodiniaceae > Symbiodinium > Symbiodinium kawagutii. Next base: position 110,789 of record VSDK01024355.1, read on the forward strand.
TCAAAGTGGGATTACAGTAACCAGAAAACACCATCACACCCACCAGCACCACCAGCATCGTGCGACAACAACAGTTCGACACAGGCGGCCAACTCCAATCACAGAAGGCTCAAGAAACAAACCATGGGCCATCTGCGAACTTGTCCTAGTCCCCGCCTTTGAAAGATGGGGGGATCTCAAAACGGGGGACCCCAAAATGGTTGGTTTACTACTTTAAATGGTCAATGATGGGTGGTTTGGGGTCCCCTGTTTCGAGAAACACACAAACATACAGGTTGCATTTTCTTTCGGAATTGCGCAATGGCGGAACTTGAACTACCCTTGTCAATTGGTCACTTTGTTTGACACAAATATCCCATAGGTTTTTTTGGAGCACCAAGTCATCATGGAAATTCAATTCTACCCCCTGGCCCACTTACCGGACAACCTTTAGTTCTTGAGTGGGACATGATTACTTGAGGCCAAGGGCAGGGCGGGTGAAGAAAGCTAGCATTGCAACTGACTTGACTGGAAAAACAAACAACGATTGAGCATGCATTCATTTTGCTGAAGAAAACCGCAACATGCAACGACCCTGGGGGGAATTGAGCCTGGCCACAGGGGGATAAGTGAATTATTCAATTACTTGTGACTTTGGAAACCTGCCCCTGCAAATTTACTTGCCAAAACTAGAACAACTTCAGCTAGCCGACGCTAGTTTTCGTGACAAATGACAACTCTAATGATAAAACATTGAAATCTGATGAAGAATCTAGTACGTATCTGTATCTGTGTTTAGACGCTAAAGTGGTTGATAGCTGGAGCCACCACCCAATCTCAAGGCATATGCATTGTTCATACTGCCACGCGCAATCATCAATTCTAATTCCTTGTGCCCTTGTAGCTTAATAGAAGTAGCAGTACTTGTAGCAATAGCAGTAGCAGTAGCAGTAGTAGTAGTATTAGTAGTAGTAGTAGCAGTAGTAGTAGAAGTGATAGTAGTAGTAGTAGTAGTAGTAGTAGTAGTAGTAGTAGTAGTAGTAGTACTACTACTAGTAGTAGTAGTAGTAGTAGTAGTAGTAGTAGTAGTAATAGTAATAGTAGTAGTAATAGTAGTAGTAGTAGTAGTAGTAGTAGTAGTAGTAGTAGTAGTAGTGGTAGTGGTAGTAGTGGTAGTAGTAGTAGTAGTAGTAGTAGTAATAGTAGTAATAGTAGTAGTAGTAATAAAAGTAATAATAATAATAAAGGTAATAGTAGTAGTGGTAGTAATAATAATAATAAAAATAAAAGAAATAATACTCATAGTAGTACTAGTAGAACTAGTAGTAGTAGTAGTAGTAGTAGTAGTAGTAGTAGTAGTAGTAGTAGTAGTAGTAGTAATAGTAGTAGTAGTAGTAGTAATAAAAATAATATTAGTAATAGTAATAAAACTAATAATAGTAGTAGTAATAGTAGTAATAATGATAATAATAATAATAATAATAACAAGAATAGTAATAATAGTAATCGTAATAATAATCAAAAAAAAATAATAGTAATAGTAGTAGTAGTAGTAGTAGTAGTAAAAATAATATTAATAATAATAGTAATAAAAATAAAAAATAGTAGTAGTACTAATCATAGAAATAGTAATAATGTTAATTGTAGTAATAAAAACAATAATAATAGAAATAAAATTAATAATAATATTAATAGCAATAAAAATAGTAGTAGAAATAATAATCAAAGGAAATTTCATAGAGAAACTCCGAGTTACGGATGAGCTAGAAAAGAGAAGAGAAGAGTAGCGCAGAGAAAAATAGAGAAAAGTAGAGAAGAGAAAAGTAGAGAAGAGAAAAGTAGAGAAGAGAAGAGTAGCTCAGAGAAAAGTAGAGAAGAGAAGAGTAGCTCAGAGAAAAGTAGAGAAGAGAAGAATAGTTCAGAGAAAAGTAGAGAAGAGAAGAGTAGCTCAGAGAAAAGTAGCTCAGAGAAGAGTAGCTCAGAGAAAAGTAGCTCAGAGAAAAGTAGCTCAGAGAAAAGTAGCTCAGAGAAAAGTAGAGAAGAGAAGAGTAGCTCAGAGAAAAGTAGAGAAGAGAAGAGTAGCTCAGAGAAAAGTAGAGAAGAGAAGAATAGTTCAGAGAAAAGTAGAGAAGAGAAGAGTAGAGAAGAGAAGAGTAGCTCAGAGAAAAGTAGAGAAGAGAAGAGTAGCTCAGAGAAAAGTAGAGAAGAGAAGAGTAGCTCAGAGAAAAGTAGAGAAGAGAAGAGTAGCTCAGAGAAAAGTAGAGAAGAGAAGAGTAGCTCAGAGAAAAGTAGAGAAGAGAAGAGTAGCTCAGAGAAAAGTAGAGAAGAGAAGAGTAGCTCAGAGAAAAGTAGAGAAGAGAAGAGTAGCTCAGAGAAAAGTAGAGAAGAGAAGAGTAGCTCAGAGAAAAGTAGAGAAGAGAAGAGTAGCTCAGAGAAAAGTAGAGAAGAGAAGAGTAGCTCAGAGAAAAGTAGAGAAGAGAAGAGTAGCTCAGAGAAAAGTAGAGAAGAGAAGAGTAGCTCAGAGAAAAGTAGAGAAGAGAAGAGTAGCTCAGAGAAAAGTGGCAGGCGTGGCAGTTGGTGTATCTTGACGTGCTCTGGAATCGCTTTCCGCAGTGGCAGGGCTGTTTCAAGTGATTGAAAGAAGTGTTCGATCTTGATTTTGTTTGGCTGGCGCGGCATTTGGTGTACATGGACTTGCTCTGGGATCGCTTTCCGCAGTGGCAGGGCTGTTTCACGTGATCTTTGGGATGAACTGGGACAAGCCCTGAGCATCCGATATTGATTACAATCAATATCAGAAACCTGATATTGAATATTGATTGTAATCAATATAAAATATTGAGATCAGAGGGTTTGAGAATCAATATTTTTTCATAGGTTTTCAAAGCCAAAAATCAATATCCAATATTGATTTTTTGGGGAGAAAAAATCAATATTTTGAGCCCTGGAAAAATCAATATTTTGAGAAAAAAATCAATATTTTGACCACCCAAAAAATCAATATTTTTGGACAAAAAAATCAATATTTTTGGACAAAAAATCAATATTTTTGAACCAAAAATGAACCAAAAAATCAATATTTTTGGAGTAAACAATTTAAGTTAAAAACAGCAGGTGTTGTCCATGGGACCTTTCTTTGGTGCCAACCTCAACCCAGTGACCCACCCTCACTGACTTCTTTTTTCTGCACTGCTGTGGGCTCAGTATAGTTGGTGCAGCAGCTAGCCATTTTTTCAATGGCTCCTTCCTCCACACCTTCCCTGTCCAAGGCTGAACTGCAAAAGGAACCCTTTTTCCAAGGGGTGGATGTTCCAAGGCTGTTTTGGGCCAACTTGCTTGCTGGATCCTTTTTTCCAAAGGATAAATTTCCTCAGGTGAATAAATTCCTTTTTCTCAAAGGCTTGCAACTTCCTCCACTTACCAAGGCCATCACCTTTTTTCCAAAGGATTGTACCTTTTTTCCAAAGGCTATCCATCGAAGCTGAACCCTTCCCTGGTGAGTAGCAGGTGGAGGAGGATTGCATACTTGGGCAGCACCTTGGTGGACAACTTTTGGGATGCCACACCATGTGAACTGCTGCGCCCAAGCTTTGCCATGGCACCCACAAAGTCTTCAGATTTGAAGCACCAATGGTACCTTGGGTTCAAAAATTTGGCTTCCAAGCACAAATGAATGAATGTGTGGTGCTTGTGCACCACATTGAACAACATTCTGTCCTCATCCTGGGCCCACTTGTGCAAGTGAGTATATTCTTGACAGAATGTATTGCATAAACTCATGGTGAGATCATATTCTGTCTCTGTCAAAAAAATGCCTGCACCATCCCACAGGCTCACCAGCTGCACCATGGCCTCTAAGCAGGCCACCATGGTAGCATGGATGGCTCTGTCAGGTTTCAGCAGCTTTCGCATCACCTCCAGTAATGCTGGTGCCAGCCACTTGCATTCACCTCCCTTGGCATCCAGGAAAGCATAGGATTGGTGAGGTGAAGTCTCTGAGGTGAACATGGACAACCTCAGATTTGTCAGCTGGGTGCCAGCTCCTTGCAGCTTGTAGAGCTTCTGCACCTCAGTGAAAATCACACCCAATCTTTTGGCAGGTTTCACTCTCTGGGCACTGCCAATTGGGTCGAACCAGCACATATAATGGAGACAGCTGCCCAAAAGATGGGCATAGAGCCCCTTGGTGAAAAGGATGTGGAGCCCATCTCCTCTGACCATTCTTGTTGTGACTCCCCCAATGCTGAAGATTGGGTGGTTGGACTTTTTGCAAGCCTTGGCCATTTTTGTGTCCACATGCTTGAACACTGTTGGGTCCAACACAGTATATGGTAGGACCCCAGCTTTGCCAGTGCAGTTGCATTGGTGGCATGGGGCTTTGGCAGCCCAGTGTGGGAGCCCCAGCTGCAAACTGAAAAACTCTTGGTCGCCTATGATTGTCCAAATGCTGGCTTTGAAGTTGCCAGCCAAAGGTTTTCCTTTGTAAGGGTAAAAAGGTGACCCTTTTTCCAAGGGTTCCCCTCTTGGATCCTTGCTTGGGTGGTAGCCTTTTTGCAAGGCTTCAAAACTCCAGGTGAACCATTCCCACAGAGGTGTCCAAGTCTCTTTGGTTGTCACCAGCTTTGGGAAAACACCCATCAGAAGGTGTGAGTCCAAGCTGCCAAAGAGGCTGAGAACACAGCCAAAGGAATAAATCATCAAAGAATCCCTGGTGAACTCAGCCCCATCTCCATGGACAAAGAGAGGCACTGTAGTTTGTTTCCAATTGTCCCCTTTTTTCAAGGGGTGCCCTTGCAGCCTGTCATCTTCTTGCATTTCTACAGATACCCAAAAGCCTTCAAGCTCTGATGGGCAAAAAAATTGGCCCATTGGTCATGGTAATGTGCAAAGAGGGCTGAGAACATAGTGTGGGGCAGAAAAATGGAGGCTTGAGCTGTGCTGGGTTCATTGCTTTTTGGATCCAGGCAAGGCACCTCCACATTGAACCCAGGAGGGATGCAAACATTTGGCAAAAATGCTTGCATGATTGCTTTGTGAATGTTCCCAGCATTCTCCCCATAGTTGCCTGCCTTTGCCAGGGTGGCCACTTCTTGGTGGCTGGTCCCACCAAGCTGTGCCAAGTGTGCCAGCTCTTGGATGGCTTTGGCAGAAAGAGCACCATGGGCCCAGTGACTCAGCAGTCTTGTGGCCAAAGGGCTGCACTCTTCCACATCTTCATCTGGCCTTTCTGCAAGGCCTAACTCTACTTCTTTTTTCCAGCCCCTCAATCTTTTGACCATGGTTCAAATTTCTTTTTTCCAAAGAATCTTCACTAAAATGCCTTTTTTCCAAAGGCTGGATGTAATTTTCACTAAAGTGCCTTTTTTCCAAAGGCTGGATGTAATTTTCACTAAAGTGCCTTTTTTCCAAAGGCTGGGTGTATAGAGTGAGCCTCTTTTTCCAAGGGCTGGGCTTCTTCTTCAAAGAATGATTGTTTATCAAGCACCAAAAGAAGTAGGAAGGTTTTTTTCCAAAAGTTCCCCCTTTGCCTGGCTATAACTTTGTTTTGAGCCAGGGCTGCAGAACAACAACACTTTGCATTCTACTACTTTTAACCACCAACTACAGGTTCCCCAAACACAACTGTGTGCCTTAGTGGTGAGCAACCTTTTCCCTAAAGTGTTCTGGTGGCTGAGAAACCCTGGAACACACTACCCTGCCCACACTGCAGTGCCCAGCCCTGGCCCAAGGCAAGCCTTTTTGGCAACTTTCTTTCCATCCTCAGCACTGTTGCCTTTTTTCCAAAGGCTTCCTGCTGGCTGAGGAGTGCCAGTGGGAAAAAATCTTTTTCCAAGACTTCTTGCAGATTTGTTAAGTTTCAAATGCATTTTTTCCAAATGCTTTTCCTTTTTTTCCAAAGGATGCATGTGCCATGTTCTTTTTTACAAAGGGTAGTAAATGCTGTTCTTTGCTTCAGAGGTTCCTTTTTTCCAAAGGATGGGTGTTGTTTTATTGTTCAAATGTTTCCTTTTTTCCAAAGGATGGGTGCTGTTTTGCTGTTCAAATGTTTCCTTTTTTCCAAAGGATGGTTGCTGTTTTGCTGTTCAAATGTTTCCTTTTTTCCAAAGGATGGGTGTTGCTTTGTTTTTCAAAATTTTCCTTTTTTCCAAAGGATTACTTCTTCTTGCTGGTGTTTTTTGTTTCTGCTTTGCTTGCAATGCTGTTGGCTTTGTTGGCCAGCTGTTTCATCTCCTTCATGGTGTCTTTGACATCTTTGACTTTGGTGGCATTTTCCTGCAGGAGGCTTTTCAATTTCTTCAGAGACACATTCTGCTTGGCAACTATCTCTTTCAGTTTGTTGCCCATTGCCACCAGCATCTGCTGGTCTTTCAAACCATTCTGCTTTGCCTGCTTGCTCAGGTAAGGGTTTGCTTTTCCCAAGCAATCCTCCAAATCAGCACACAGAGCTGTGGTGATGTCTCTGGCTTTTTTTGCCTTTTTCATGGCATGCTTGAACTGCTCTTCTTCAGTCTCTTCTGTTTCTTCTTTTTGTTCTGTCTCTTCCTCTCCATTGGTCAGGGCTGGAAGCTCCTGACCCTTGCCTTTTCCTTTTGGGTTTTTTCCAAACCCTTTCCCCTTGCCACCTTTGGTCTGGCCTTTCCCTGAGCTTTTTGCAAGCCCTTTGTCACCACTGCAAAGGAAACCTGCATTGTTTTGCAAGTTTCCAGAAGCCCACTCCTGGAAATACCCTTCATCTTCACTGTTGGGCTGCCCCTCTTGGCCTAAACTGGCCTTTCTCTTTGTCTTTGCTTTTTGTGTATGCTGCCAGTCCTGCATGTCACAATATTCCCATACTCCCCATGTGGAAGGGCATTCCCTGGCCACAATCCTTCCACTGCTCAGGTGGGCCTGCAGCTCATCCCAAGTCCACTTGGTCAGGATCACTGTCTCTGACACCCACTTTTCTTTTGTCAGGGCTGCACTCTCCCCAGAAACCTCCTTGCTGACATGAAGGAACTTGGGGTGCTCTTTTTTCAAGAGCCACAGGGTGGTCTTGTCCCCCTTCTCTTTCTTGGAGCCAGCCTCATATTCTTTTCTTTCTTCCTCATGCGTTTTCAAGTAGGTATTATGTTTGCTCCACAGTCTGGCCTTCTCATCTCTGCTCATGATCTTTTGGAGCAAATCTTTGGCACCTTCCACAGTCTCTTCTTCACCAGCTTTTTTCAATTTGTCCTGCCAAGACATTTCCCCCAATTTTTTGAGGTTAGCAGCACTGAGCTTCAGCTTGGGGGAATTCTTCTTTGCTGTACCCTTTTTACAAGGGTTCTTTTTCACAGCTTTGGATGGAGGCTTTTTGCAAGCCTTCCCATTCCCTTTTTTCAAGGGAGTTTTCTTCATTGATTTCATTGCCTTTCCCATGGTAGACTTTTGGGAATCAGCAGGTGCTGTGCTTGAACCAAAAAGATTGCAGATAATTCATTTTTTTCAATATTTGAATACATCTTTCCAAATCTGTCCAAATCTGTCCAAATCTGTTCAAAATCTGTCCAAATCATATTTGGACAGATATTTGACTACTTTGGACAGATTTTGGACAGATTTGGACAGATTTGAACAGATTTGGACAGATTTGGAAATGTTAACAATTTTGTTTCACAGTACATATCTAATTGTATTTAATTGGAAATCATCAATTAACCATTTGGTCATCCCTTTTTTTCAAAGGGTTTACATGTGATGAAGCTTGAAAAATTATTTGGTGCTGCCCCCAAGCCTTTGAAAAAAAGGCTAACCTCTTCTGAATCACCATGGCACCCATTGGAATGACCACCATTATTCAACTGAATCAATTTGGTTTCTTTTCCAAATCAAAAGCCAACCCATTAGATTAACAAAACTTTTTGTGGGTTCCATAATCAAACCCCATCATCACTTCAAACACCCCCTATTATGTAACCAATTCTTTCTGGGTTCACCCCTGCCCCCCCCCCATTCCCCACAGCAGCCCATCACTTTTTCCTGTGCATTTTGGTGGTGTCCACCTGTGGCTCCTCAGCAGTCTGCACTCTTGGTGGGCAACCACCTTTTTTTCCAAAGGTTCCCTCTTTTTGAGGGGGTTGCCTCTTCCAAGAGAAAAACAGCATCTTTTTTTCAAAGATTAATTGCTGAATCTAAAAAATGTAATTTGCCTTTTTTCCAAAGGCTATTGAATGTGACTCCCTGCTGTGTTGATGATGTACCTTTTTTTTCAAAGGTTTTTAGTTGCTTGGTTTGGCCCAAACCTCTTTTTCCAAGGGTTTTTCTTTTTTGCTGCAGCCTTTTTTCCAAAGGCTATCAAACCAAGGCAGACACTGCAGCTGGGAGATCCCTGAAGGAAGGGACCCCTTTGTGCCAGGCCCATCCATGCCTTTCCCATTTTGTTGTGATGGGCAGCACATGCATGCCTTTTTCCAAGGCTTCCTGGCAGATCTCTGCTGTGTCATCCACCAGGTAGGTGCAGCCCAAAGCAATGCATCTTGCTGCCTTGCCCTTCTGGCCCACCCTTTTGTCCACTATGTGGATCCCATCCCATTTCAATGGGAGCTTCTTGGCCCAGTTGACCACCTCTGCTCCCCTCTCTGGCCCTGCAAAGGACACCACATGGACTTCCCAGTCTGCTGCCTGCAGGTCCCACACAGCCCTCACATGGCTGTGGGGGACAACATCCCTGCCATCCCTTCTCACCTGCAGAACATTGTGCCAGTCCAATGCCACCCTTTTTTTCAAAGGTTTCTTCTCCTCCAGCTCTCCTCTGTCTGCCTGGGCTGGGGTACCCTTTGGCATGGCTTTGGCCCTGGGTGGCACCTCAGGGCTGGGAGACCCTTGGCCAGTGGTGCTGCTGGAGCTGGAAGAGCTAGAGCTTGATGAGGCCCCCAAACTCACATAGCCCTCAGCTGTTCTTGTTTTTTTCGTTTCATGCCCTTTTTTCAAGGGCTTTTCCTTCATCACCACCTCCTTCCAGCTGGGCTTGTCATCCTCCTTCTTGCCCTCCTCTGCTTCCTTCTTTTTTTCTTCTTTTTTTCTTTTATATGCCACTTCCTTCCAGCCTTCTTCTTGGTCAGGTTCTTTTTCAGGCTCATTGCTGGAGGAAGCCTTGCCTGGCTGCCTTTTTTCCAAAGGCTGGGCATCAACTTTCTTGTCCTTCTCTTGCCAATATTGCAATGGCTGCCATGTCTGCCTGACCTTTTTTTCCAAAGGTTTTTTGTTTCTCTGGGCCTCTTTTTCCAAGGGCTTTTCTGCTGCTTCTGGAGCCTCTTTTTTCAAGGGCTTCTCTGCTGCTTTTGGAGCCTCTTTTTCCAAGGGCTTCTCTGCTGCTTTTGGAGCCTCTTTTTCCAAGGGCTTCTCTGCTGCTTTTGGAGCCTCTTTTTCCAAGGGCTTTTCTGCTGCTTTTGGAGCCTCTTTTTCCAAGGGCTTTTCTGTTGCTGCAGCCTCTTTTTCCAAGGGCTTCTCATCCTTTTTTACCTTATTCAGCCTCCTGGCTTGCCTTGCCCTGGTGGTAGTCCCCTTTCCTTTCAACCTCCCAGCAGGGTTGTAAGGGTTCCACCATTCCTCATCCCTTTGCCATTTCTCTCTGTCCCACTTGTATGGCTGGGATGGCATGCTCTTTTTGCAAGAGCTACTTTGGAAATTACCTTTTTTCCAAAGGCTACCCTTGTTTCAAGGGCTCAAGGTTTGCTTTTCCAGCCACTCAAGGCTAAGTTGGAGGGCTGGGGGCTGCTAGTTTGAGCTTGAGAAAAGCTGCAGTGGGAAACATGCAATTTCAACAGCTGCCAGCCCCAACAGAATTTGCACATAACAGCACCCCTCATGAATGACAACTACCTACACACTGTTTACAAGTACATGCAATTATTTTTAATTACAAATGTGTGTATATGACCAACATTGTTTCTTTTAAATATGTAAATAACATGCCTGTATACTTTTATGTGTGTATGTGAATACATATGTATGTACCCTTGAATATATGTATGTATATGTGTAAATAATCATGTACATGTGTATATGTGATGGTGTATATATCAATATTTCCATACATATTTATTTACATATATGCAAGTCCTTGGCAAATAGTTATATTTGGTATGCTGTGCCCCCCTTGAAACCCATTAAACAATAAATTTTATAAAATGGCCATGCACCCCATGGTATTGGTATGGTGGAATTTGTCCTTTTCCTTGGTGGTTGCCCCCCCTGCTCTGGCCCAACACTTTTTCAGCTGAGGCAAATCTGTGCTTGATGCCACTCTTTTTACAAGAGTTCCATCTGCTGTTATTTACCCAAACCCTTTTTCCAAGGGCTGCTGCTTCTTTTTCAAATTGCTTCTACCTTTTTTGCAAAGGTTGTCAAATTGACACATTCATTTTTCTTTGCATTTTTTGCAAATGCTTTGGTTGCTAATCTTTTCTGCAAAGACTTTTCCCCACACAATAATTGCTAGTGGCCTTTTTTCCAAAGGCTGTTGAATGTTCATGTGGTTTCTTTTTTCAAGAGCTGGCTTCTCAATAGCAAGGCTTCTGCTTTGGTGAGGTTTTTCTTTTCTATGGCTTCTTTCAATGCTGCCACCACTGCTTTATATCTTTTAGTCCATTTTGCTGGGACTTCTGCTATCAATTTCCTTTGTGTGGTGCCCTGGTGACAGCCTGTGATGTAAGCTCTTTCTGGGTTCTTGGCATTTGTCACCCTTAAGCTTTCCCACTTCTTGGTTTCATTGTCCTTTTGGGCCTGCCCTTTTTCCAAGGGTTTCTTACCAACTGCTGCCTTAGCCTTAGCTTTGCCTTTTGCTTGTACCTTTGCAGCTGGCTTCTTTTGGGCTCCATACCCCATTTTCTCCAACAAATCACAGCTGCCTTGCTCACTTTGGTCTTTCACTGGAGCCACAGACCTTTTTCCCAAAGGGCTTTCCTTCCTGTAGCTTGACCCAGGCCTTCTCCAGAGATGTTCAGGGCCTTGTCTTCCCTTTTTACAAGGGCTCTTGTGTTGTTTTTTTTAGGGCTGCTGTTCTTTGTGCTGGGGCTGTTGTTGCCATTCCTTCTAGGGCTTTTACCCTTTTTGCAAGGGTTCTTGTCCTTAGGGGTTTGAAGCATGGCTGGAAAGCCCTCACTATCCAAGGATGCATCACTCACTTTTCTCTTCAAAGCCTTCCCTTTTTGCAAGGGCCCATCTTCATTCTAGGGCTTTTACCCTTTTTGCAAGGGTTCTTGTCCTTAGGGGTTTGAAGCATGGCTGGAAAGCCCTCACTATCCAAGGATGCATCACTCACTTTTCTCTTCAAAGTCTTCCCTTTTTGCAAGGGCTCATCTTCATCCTTGAGAACCACCTCTGCAATCAACAGCTGCAGCTGCTGAAATTCTTGGGCTGTGAGCTTGCCTGCACACACCCTTTGCTGCTCCTTGTCCCTGGCCACTTTTCTGCAGTGAGCCAAGAGAACTGTCAGCCTCTCAGACTTGATGTTTGCCCAGGTGGAACCATTGAACTTTGATGTGTTCAATGTCACATTATGTGTCAGCAATTGCATCAAGGAAGTTCTCAGGGCTTGTGGTCCAATTTGACAAGTTGGGGCAATTTCTATGATGTCCTGGAGGAGGCTTTTGCAGTACAAAAGCCCCTTGGGGTTGACAGCCCCTGCTTTGCTAATTGTTTCATAGGTTCCCAAGTCCTTGATTGTCTCAGCATGGTCCCTCAAAGTCCTGAGGAGGACCCCTGGGTCTACATCTGGCTTGGCAAAATGCCTTGCTCCACCTCTAGACATCCCCTTTTTTCAAGGGTTCCAATTCTTTTTCCAAGAATTGCTGTGTGAGACAGCCTTTTTTCCAAAGGGTGCCAGGCACAACTAAAGCTTTTTGAAGCCAAAAGCTGCAGGTCCCCATGTTCAAGGTGCAGCTTTGATGGTTTTCATGCTTGGGGAATCTGTCAGAAAATCCTTTAAACAGCCTTGAACAAGGAAGTAAACACATACATTTACAACATAGACATGGACACATTTCATATACATACAAACATGTTCTTCAAACAATTCAAAAAGACAAGGAAAAATTGAACACAACAAAACAATGTGAACAAAACAATCAATAATGTTGAGCCTAGAAAAACAATATTTTTGGGCTTCAAAAAATCATTTGTTTTGCTCCAAAAAATTGATATTTTGGGCTGGAAAAATCAATATTTCCCTCCCAAAAAAAATCAATATTTTGGGCTGGAAAAATGAATATTTCTCTCCCAAAAAAATCAATATTTTTGGACCCTAAAAAATCAATATTTTGGCAAAAAAAAAATCAATATTTTGGTACCCTAAAAAATCAATATCAATATTGATTTTAAAATCAATATCCAAATCAATATCCAAATCAAAATTTTTCCCTCAAAAATCAATATCAGAAATATTGATATTATCAATATTTTTTTCAAAATCAATATTAATATTTTTTCATAGGAAAATATTGATTGAAATCAATATCGGATGCTCAGGGAGAGATCTTGTGGCCCTGTGCGGACATCGGACGTGTTGGATCGTCGAAATTGTGGCGCGGTGCGAATTTGAGAGATGGGAAGGTCACGAAACACTGTGAATTTTCGTGGAATCGTGTTCCATGGGTCGTTGTTTTGTAGGTGTGTTCGGACGTCCTGTTCGCTTTATCGTCGCTTTATCCTCGCTTTATCCTCGCATGTGTTCGCAATGGCCTGGTGGTTTCAAGGTCCTTGCTGGTTGCATGCGATCTTGGTTTTGTGTGGCAGGCGTGGCATTTGGTGCACATGGACTTGCTCTGGAATCGCTTTTCGCAGTGGCAGGGCTGTTTCAAATGATCGTAGAGAAGTGTTCGATCTTGATTTTGTGTGGCAGGAGTGGCATTTGGTGCACATGGACTTGCTCTGGGATCGCTTTCCGCAGTGGCAGGGCTGTTTCAAGTGATCGTAGAGAAGTGTTCGATCTTGATTTTGTGTGGCAGGCGTGGCATTTGGTGCACATGGACTTGATCTCGGATCGCTTTCCGCAGTGGCAGGGCTGTTTCAAGTGATCTT
>VSDK01024355.1:127570-153008 GCA_009767595.1 Symbiodinium kawagutii
TGCGACAATTTCACCTTTGGAAAAGTAAATGCCCACCAAAATCAGCATTGAACGAAAATGGATGAGGTGCAACTCATGGTTTGTCTAAATGTGTGCAAATGACATGACAAAGACCTACATGGAAAAAGGCATGTACATGTGTTTGTCACATGTGGCCACCCCATTAAAAAAAAAAAAGAAAAAACTTCACCATAGCATACCAGACTCAGGTTGCGGCTAGCGATCAATGCTGCCGGTGCTGAGATCTCATCGAAGGCCTCCTCCATTACCACTTGGATGGACATTGCGTACCTGTGCGGATATAGCCAAAAAAGTCAAAAACAATGCGCCGTGAAGTCAACAAATCAAGAAATTGGCTCAAGAAAAACTGTTTCGAGTCAAGGTGGCTCAAGATCCAGGGTGGAAGTTTCCAAGGAAGCAAGAAATCGGCTCAAGTCAAAAAATTAGCTCAAGCAAAAACATGGTTCAAGTCAAAGTGGCTCAAGATCTGGGGTGGAAGTTTCCAAGGAAGCAAGAAATCGGCTCAAGTCAAGAAATCAGCTCAAGCAAAAACATGGTTCAAGTCAAAGTGGCTCAAGATCTGGGGTGGAAGTTTCCAAAAAAAAGAAACCGGCTCAAATCAAGAACTTGGTTCAACAAAAAACGGCTCAAGTCAAAGTGGCCCGAAACCTGGGGTGGAAATTTCCAAAGAAGTTGAAAAATAGCAATACAACATGTTTTTGTTAGCAAGAAATGTATACTATAAAAATATGTTTGTATATGTGCAAATACATGGATGCATGTGTGTACAGAATGTCTCTACATGTGTGTGTGTTGGCAAAAACCCCCATAGTGGAAAACATCACACCCATACATGCTCCAAACCCTTTTCAATTCAGTGGCAACCAGCAACATTCACACCGATCACCCAACCAGCAACCTCATTATCAGCCAAGGTTTGGAGGTTGGTGCAAAGCAAGAACATTGGGCACCAACTCCTGATCAACCTGTGATTTCTGAAACGTTTCTTTTCACCCATGGATTCCCCATCCAAAGCGTGTCTGCTGTTTGGCATCTGAAATATTGTCCTTGTGCATCTGAATCAATGCACATAACATTCAGCCGTTGTGGGCCGCATGTTCCACACATTTTTTCCAAACTAAGCTTCAGCTTCAGCAATCGATTTCTTGTCACAAAAGCAACCCGAACAAATCGCTTGACGTGGGCCATGGTCCTGCCTCAGATGGTTTTGTTTTGTTTTCCCTTTGATCATTGTTTCAAATTCTCACCAATTGTTGAACGTTAAAGATTGAAACCAAGGAATCGAAACATTGTGGGGGTTCAAAATTATGTGAACGAAATTGAAAACAAGGTTCTTCTCCAACCAGCTCTTGGTAATGTTCATCCAACAGTCAATTTCTCGCATCCAACAAGCTCCAAACAGCTGGGTTGAGTAGGTCGAGGGTCAGGTTGGGACATGGCTGACGCAGCTGAAGCAAAACCCCTAAGTAAGCTAAAAGACTATATGGATAGCGCAGTGCATCAATCAAATCAATCCGAACTTTGCAAAACACAGGTTGTCAGAAAAGTTGTTCATGGTAGCCAGAGAATGGCCATAGAAACAATGACCGGGTTCACCCCAATCTTTCATGATGCTGCGTTGAGTCCACAAGGCATTTGTAGCCATCCCAAATTTAAATCTGGTTCCCAGATTTCCCAGCCATCAAGGCTGCGCGCTCACTGCTAGCCATCCATGCGCGGTGGGCTTCATTCACATCTTGATCTGGGTGTTGGGCACGATACTGACGCACCTTGAAAACTGAGCTCAACAAGCATTTGAATGGATAGGAAAATCTTTATTCCTGTAGCTTCAATTGGTGCTAAAAAAAGATTACTTTTGTCCTAAATATCATCCAAGGAACAAAGGCCCAACGCCTGTTGTGCGCTATTGAGAATCCAGCATTGCCCAAATTGCCATCATCGCCCTCAACATGGTTGGTCTGCTCCTTCTTCTGGGACTTTGCCTTATAGCATGGTTATTGTTTTTTGAAAGGAAACTCAACATTAAACAATTCAATACAGTAATCTTACGCTTCCTCACTCCCCATTTCCAAAAACTTGGGTTGGTAGGTAAAAAGGTTGCTGATTGCTTTCAAGAAAGATGCGGGTTTGGGATTTTCTTTGTGCCACTTGCGGGAGATCTCCCTCTTTCGCCCAAGCCTTTCCTTCATGATCTCCGCCTTGGTGTTGGGGCTGGTCTCCTCCGTGATCCTCCGAGTTGCAAAAGCTTTCAGCTTCGGGGCAGCTGCTGCCTTGGATGATGCCTTTGCTGCTGGTACAACCGGAACTGATGGTGTAGGATCTGCTGGTAGGTCAGAAGGTGGCAAAGTCTCAGCAGGGTGCATCATGTTCCGGCGCTGCGCTAGACCATAAACAGCATGCTTGTTTAAATGTGCTACAACATGGATAAACATAGTAAGAATAATTTTCACAAGCATCCAGATCCCTTTGCATCTTTACCCATGCATCTATTGAGAGTCCTATCTGTTCGGAAAGGATTGTACTTGATAAAACAAACAACTGCAACACCACATGCCACATGCCAAAACTATAATTAATGACAAGTACTTGTGTCTGCTTGTATGTGATTTTTCTTTGCCCAATCCTCCACAGCATCTGCTGGCACTGAATCAGAAACACCCTCAACAGCACCAGAAACAACTTCAGCAGCATCAGAAACACCTTCATCATCATCAGAAACACCCTCAGCAGCATTTGCCGGCTCTTCATAAGATGCGTCAGGCATATCGAAGACCTCAGCACAGGTTTGTCCATGTTTCCCCCCCTCTAAAGTTCGAAAAACAGAACCACCAAAGAACTAAAGCCAAGCAAAAAGAACATGGACCCCGAATGTTCAGCATCAGAACCTGACTCAAGGTTTTCAGGTGTTCAATTTGATTAAGTCCAAAACCTTTTATTAAAAGATGTTGTGCCAAAAAACGAAATCAACTTCAGGCTGGCCCCTTGTTCTCACAGGCGATTCGAAAGCCTCAGGAGGAAGGAACCGAGCAACATTGTCCTTAGACTTCATGCTAGCGAAAGCGTTTGGAGGCATGGCAGCATCCAAGAGCTCTTGGTCTGTTGGAGTGACCGCCATCGCCTGCGGAATGGAAAACATGAAGGACCCCAACAAATTTAATTGCGCAAAATACAGACCAACAAGTCTAACAATTTAAAAAGAAAGCCAAACAATGATTTCTGAGAATCCATCCTGTTGCAAGTGTTGCTCAACTGATGCACTCCATTGGAACTGCCCACATCGATGTAAGACAGGATTCTCCTTGCCAAGCAATCCCAAGACACCCTCAAAGCTAGAGCTAACACCTTGATGAGCAGCTTGGGATTGAGCATGGTCTGTTGATTTCTGCAAGGGCCGGGGCACCCCCATCATAGAACTCAAATGCTTCCCCAAGATGTCTGCATTGGCAGCTGAGTTGGCATCTTTAATCTCCGTCTCCAAATCCAGAGTCGCAACTTCCAGTTGTGAAGACATGGCAGCAAATGAATCGCAACAGCAATCTAGACAGCAACTTAATCCCTTGAGACCCTTCAAAAAATGCAGGTGCACAGCCATCAACACCACATTGCGCATAAGACTATATTCACAAGACCACTTCGAGTGCTGCGAGTTAGTCATGTTTTCCCACAACGCCCCATCACAGGTTTGGTATGTTTGGCAAGCTGGTATTTCAAAAACGAGTCATGTTGCCACAACATCTGTAAGTTGCCACAAAATCAGCAGGCCCTGCTTCATTGAACAAACCAAATCAAACACATGTTGACCACATTCTTGGATTACACATTGGTTTTGAACTGTTTCTTCAGAACCCTGCCTGACTTTTTTAAGCGCTCATCCTGTTGCGGTCCGTCTGCAATCCCTGCCCTTTGATGAAGAACATAGGCTTGGCAGGTCCAAGAATTTTCGCACATGGGTACTCATGCAGTCCTGGGAACAGAATTCATGGAGTTTGGGGTAAGTACCTTGGAATTTATCACAACCCAAACAACAAACATCAAAACACATAGTAAAAACAAAAATGCTAAACAAACAAAGCCAACAATGCGAACAAAGCATCGCCAGACTTGTTCAAGGTAAGTTGAAACTGCCAGAAGCCTCACAGGTCCAAATCTCATGTTTTTTGATGACAAATGTCAAATGTGGTCAAGCTTCAAAACAAACAATTCTTCTGAAACAAATTCTTCCAAGTTCAATTTCACATCTTTTTAATTGACAATGCAGTCTGTCAATTCAAACACCTTTCAAACAACATCTTTCAACCCCCCGCAGACGGGCAGCTGTGAGCCTCAATAGGATCTGAAGCCTCAAGAGGATCTAGAGGCTGAGCATGGTTCTGAATCTGGTTCCGAATCCTCAGATCAACAGGTGAATTGTTGAATGCAATCAGGGGGCAATGACCCAAAGAGCCGAAGGAGCCGGGATCCAAAACCAAACTTTCAGGGAGGAAGTATCACTAAAAAAAAGGCAATGGAGGTTCCAAGTTCTGCGAAACATTGATGGTGAACCCTGGTCCAGGTTAAAGGCAACCAGTACACCATCATACACCAGTAAACCATGAAAAAAAAGTTGAAGAAAGCGCTAAAGCTAAGGAAGAAAGGGGCCTAGGGCCTCACTGAATCTCTTTTGCTCCAAGCTTGGCGGGAGGAAATCAGACCACTCCCAGTTCCTGATACCAATGCTGCAAATGCTTGCAAGGGAAAGCATATTCACATGAATATTTTCACCAGATTGGTTTGATTCAGGCAAAATAAAAATGTTGCTAAGTTTGACCAAAGTGTCACCCTATATTCACAGTCTTCTGCGGTTTCACCCACACGTCGTCTGATTCGAAACCAGGACATTTTCTGGTAGCCATAGAAAGAGTAGTCAACCCATAACATGCCATAGCCATCATCATCTACCAGCCAGCGAAGTTCATGGACTGGGATCTGAAATTCAAAGAGCTCCTTGTACACTTCGGGAAACTGTGTGTCCTCAGTTTGGCCAGAACATCTGACAAATGCATCAACTGGAGAAAAAACGAGAAAAACAAACAAAAAAATCTGACAATTCTGAAGTGAGAGGCACGTCAACGAGTGTGTGGTAGCAGCACTTAAGTAACGTCTGGTAGGGCAAGTTGTGATCTGCATCACCTATTAGACTCCATGGCCCTTTTGGGTTCAGTGCGTTCCTGTCCGTTCCCAGACGTGTCTGCATCTCGTACGTGTTTAATGGCACTCTTTTCCATGGCCACAACATTCCTGAAGAGATCAAGACTTCAATGTTCAAAACAAATCAATGCACCCAACAAAAAATCACCCAACAAAAAATCACCCAACAAAAAATGCACCAACAAAAAATGCACCACAAAAAAAAACCTACTATGTTTTTCTGTGGGCCCATCACATCATCGCATGATGCAGCTAGCTGTAGTCTGTCAACCACTGCTGGGCTCACTTTCTCGAACGTGTGGAGGATCTCATTGAGCGGGTCGTTGCTGCACCATCGCGACGCAGTATCATTGGTCCCATGTGGCTCAGCAGATGATGAAGCAGCACCGGCCGTACGGTTCATTGGATGACTTGATTCGAAAGCTATGGAAGAAGCGAGTTATTGCATCAGTGCGACATCTAAATGGATTTTCTGCAAGAAAGTGCATATGTCGGTAAATATTTGTGTGTGTGCATGTGTGTATGCTCATGCAAGAACATCCTGGTCAAACTAAGAGTATGTCTTTAGAAGACCCTAAGTGCCCAGCCACACATATAAAGCCACATAGCCCCCAAGTGCCAAACAGCAGGGAGGGAAATAGTTCAGGAACCCAAATGTTGGAAAAAAAATCAAAACAGACAAAAAACAAATGTCACAAAGAAAGGCAGGGAGGGAATGGTCCAAAGAATTGACACCCACCCCTTGGCTGCTTTGAGAAATCATTTCCCCCACAAGGCAACCTCCAGCATCCCAATCATTATATAACAGCATGCGCGACCAAACAATATGGAACATGGCAAGAAACTTTACAATCTTCCACATCAAGCCTGCATCCCATTCCCTTGCAAGCCTCCTCCAAAAAAGTCTGGATTTTCTGGTAGGTCGTGTTTGCCATGTTCGGCTTGAATGCATCTAGCGCAGTCATGGCTGGGTGAACTTGCTCAGGGCAAATTCCGCCAACATCAGCTGAGGTGTCTTCTTCAAAGAGAGCTAAATATTCAAGGATGTCCTCAGGGGTTGTTTTTCGAAAAAAACAAATTGTTTGAAGTCTTTGAACCATTAAATTACTATATTGGATCCATGGTGTCCTTGACCAACTCAGTGTTCCCCTCCATCTTGCTGAGGGCGGCAGTCCATTCGGACTTACGCTTCTTCGCAGCTGGATTCTCAACTTTGACCTCATTTTGGAACTTCCAGGTTTTAAAACCTGAGATGAAAAACAAACATAGATACATCATACATGTATATATGTGCTCCTGTGCAAATATGTGTCTGTAAATATCTTTATATATACACACACACATATATATATATACATGCATCTGCGGATACATAAATACCCCTATGTTTTGCGCCCAGAAATTTGGTCCAACATTGTTGGATGAAAGGAAAATTTAATCAACAGGTACCAAGACACTTGGGTTACAGTAGATTGTTCCAGGATCGATAAATATCAGTCAGGGCTCATTCCAGAGGACGAAGCGCAGAGGACAAAGGTTGACATGACCTTGTGCAGCTGCCACCTAAGATCAAAGTAGCAGTGACTCCATGGCAGAAATTCAGATGAGATTTCCTGCTTCAAAAGTAATTACTGGTTTTACCAAACCTCTTAGTACCTGACCTCTAAGTAGTTATGCTGCCGGTACTTTTCACACACAAGTTGGTTCCCCATCATCTAGAAAGTACATGATGCCCCAAAAACTGAAATTGGTTTATCATCTTTGAGTAGTGTACCATCCCAAGGACAATGAATGTGGAAGCATCAAGAAATCGGCGTGGGTGGCCTTGGACGTGAACGAAAATCTTAAAAAATCGGCGTGGGTCAGGATTTGAACGAGCATGGCACCCCCACTGATTTTAGGCCATGACCTCGCGCATAAAAATCGGCGTTGCTGACCCCCCGAACCACACTGATTTTTGCTCCCACAGGCTCGTCGTAATGAAATCGCATTTTTCTGAAAAGTCCAATTTCGTTACGGCGAGTCAAAAATGGCCAAAATCGGCGTTGTTCGCTACCCGAACCACACTGATTTTTTGTGGCGAGGTCATCGCTGAAAATCGGTGGGGGGGGGATGTTCGTAGACACGTCAATAGCTCAAAAATCGGCGTGGGTGGGGGTGGGATGCACGTACACAAATTAAAAAAATCGGTGTGGTTGGTCCTCAACTTCCTGATCACCTCTTTCCTGATCATGTGGGTCCAATCAGACTGTACTTGGGCTATTATGAACTTGGGAGACCGGATGGGAAACGAAAGCTATCATAACAATACATGAATCCAACCATGTCTGCTGCCAGTTGTAGCCTTTACCTTTTGCGAGCCTTTTCTTGCTGTGCCTGCCACAATTCATGTTGCTTCCCCAACTCAACTCAGCTCAGCCCGGCCAGGGCTGACTTGTATAGTACACCCTGTAAGACCATCATGGTGGTCTCAAGAACCTGTGAGACATGATGGCCCCAGTAATTAAGATCAATTGACACATGGAAGGTCCTTCCTCCAGCAAGTCTTTCGGGGCAAAACGGGAGGTAGTATCATTTGAAGCAACCTGCCTGGGGGTAGCCTTTGTTCACTGGATATTGAACACAGTAGCTATGTAAGTAGCTACGCAAGCAGCTACGTAGTAGAGCATAGTAGCTATGTAAGTTGATGCACTCGAGAGCCTAGTAGCTTTGCAGCCAAATGAATAGACACATTCATGTGCTTCACATGTAAATTAATGATGTGAGTGGTAAGTATGTAATGTAGTGATTGTAATGTAATGTAATGTCATGTAATGTTGGTGTTTGTGTCATGATAAGATCCCTTGTCATCTTTTTCATCATCAAAGGGCTGTTCAGGTTGTGTGCAAAATGCTTGAGGGCCTTCATCTTCATCAGGTTCTTGTTGAACATAGCTGCAGAGATACCCCCAGCTTCAGGTTCATCTAATTCTTCAGGGAAACAAGCCATCCATGTAGCATGTGCCATGAGCAGGGCCGAAAACCCTACATGTCTGAAGTTCTTGTGAACAGTAAATGATCAAATTTGATGGTAGGTCCCAAGTGATATGTCTGTATACATTACATGATTTGGTGATACCTTGTCTGTGTTGGATATTGCGTGGTGTTTGCCATGTTCTTAAACTGATTGAAAATGGTTCCAATGTTTGTGACACTGTGACCCAAGTTTCGTTCGCAAGAATGGATTTCAAATAAAGAAAACCCTCTGAAGCCAACATCAGCTCCAACATCCAATTCAATTCATTAAACCTCCACTGCACTGGACGTTGAATACCTTCAGATTTTTGATTGGCAAAAGGTCGCTGGCTTAGCTGCTTACTTTTTGTAGAAAGTTAGAAAAAGCAACAGCTGCTGACTTTGAGGATCAGGCTGTGGCTTAGTCTTTTGAAATTGGCTCGAGGCACAGAATTGTCTGGCCAAACAACCGATTCACATGTTGAACATATTCGTTACTTGGGTTCTCTTGACTCTTGCCAGGCTAATTCATGTCAGGTTTGTCGCCAATTGGCAAAATCCCTGGGGACATCCATTTCGTTGCCGGCTAGAGAGACCTTCAGGGCATTGTAGCATAGAAGGGCGCATACGCTTCTTTGCGCATACATATATTTCATGGTGGTGAAATTCAGGTTGGAAAGTTTCAGCCCATAATGTGGAAGTGCAAATCCATTGACATTCATGTTGTGTGTATGTAAGTGTGTATGTATATTTGTACATATGTCTGTGTGTGCCGCGTGCCTGTCGACATGTCAATGTGTCGATGCACATGCTTGCATATGATCAGATTTGTGGTGATAGAGAAAAGCTGATGGAGAAAAAAATGCCTACATATTTGAAAATCAAACTTCAAAGTAGACTGACAGGGTCAACGCAAAACAACATAAACCATCAAAGATGTTTAAAACCTGAGGTTTGTTGATAGCTGGCCTTCATGGTTGGGGGTCAGCGCAATGAGGGACATTGTTGATATCATCTCTTCTGGAAGAAGGTAGCGGTTCTTTGGGAAACAAGCGTCTCTAAAGTGAATTCAGATTAGTTACATGTACAATGGGGCTTGCTATTGCTTCAATGTCATGAACTACTGAACAAAAAGGCAAAAAAAACAAGTTGCAAGCATCCACTGGAACATGTGAACGTTGGCAAGCTTCCATCTGCAGTATCCAAGCGCCCACGCTTCACCGCAGGGTCAGGATTTTGGGACAGATCCTTATCGAAGTGATGTGTAGGGACAAAACAGGAACCGTTCAGCCAAAATACATCTGGAAACAAGAAAGGAAAAGTAAAAGCTCCTACAACAATCTAAATCTGCCAATGTTCTCCTGGAAAAAACTTCTTGTGCTTCTCCTTGAACTGGTCAGCCGCTGTACCCAAAGAGCTTTCAAAATAATCGCCCCGACATTCCGCAGGTCTGCACCTTTGATGGCAATCTTGAACAAAACATCTTTGAAAGGATTTAGTGCAAAAAGGTAAACCCAATGTTAAATTTGTGCTCAGGCGCCAGCTCTGCATCAGTCATCATCCAGAAGCAGTCGTCCCCAGCCAATTGGAGTGGTACATGTGGAGCCACCAGCTTCAGCAACCGGCGGAGTGGCGGTCCATTCCATTTGTATTTCTTCAGGTTGTAAAAGATCCTATACATCCTCACCCTTCAGGGACAAATCTAAGTCTAAAGCAGACTACACAAGTTGAATCAACTTCCCTGATGCCTTCAAATAAATCTGGTACAACTTGAAAACAATAATATCAAAAGAATTTGGTCATCCAAGGATCAGGCCTACTCATGGGTTTGCCGAATCTTGTGGAGATATCACCTTGCTCTCTGCACCATAGCCAGCAGCACTGAAGGGCTCTTCGATGTATTCTCCCAGGAACTGGGAGTGGAGCCAAAAGTCGATCCTCAACCAACAGCGGCATGAAAAAAAGATTAAACAAAAGAGTAAAGGGTAAGGGGAAGCAAATGGGACCAGAACCAAAAGACAGGAAAAGGATTGAACTAGTTCTTCCATTGAAGGGCTTTTGGTCTTTCTTGTCAGCCACCCAGATGTTGTGGCAGGCTTTCTTTTTGATTGCACTCGTCTTCATGCCGTTTAAACCTTTAAAAGCAGCTTGTAATCAACACGATTGAAGGAATCCCTCAAACAAAAAAGTAGACCAATTCAGGACCACGTATCAATGAAAAGAAAATGCATGGCGGTCCATCCATGGCGGACTTGATGAACCCTTCATCAGCTTTCGGAGCTTGAGGGCAATTTTTGTTGTGGGTAATGCAAGGAAAACCTGAACAAACAACTGGAAAGTGCTAAGCAATTAAACAAACCCAAACAAACCAAAACAAACAAACCAAAACAAACAAACAAACAAACAAACAAACAAACATTAAAATTAGCAAAACCCAAATGAGTAATGTCAAGACCCCAAAACCAAGTCATCTTTGCTTGCAGTGGGATCCTCCACAAAGTGATTGATGCTGGCAAACAGGCAGCGATCTGGGTGGTTTGCTTGGAGAAACTTTGGGGACTGCACACAAAGTTCATTGCATCTCAAACTGTGCCCAGACGTGTTGGTCCCCCAAAAAAACTTAGCCTGTATGTAGACGCCAAGAAGCTTCTGACAATTCTTGTCATTCTCACACATCACCCCCAACTTGTGCTGAAGCTCCACGCCGTACCTTTGTTTGCCCAAACAAATTGGTTCCAAAAAGTAACACCAACGCATTGCCACTCTTGGGAGGGGAAACAAGTGTTGAAAGCCTGCATGAACAATTAAGTAGAATCAAACTGAAGCTGGGCTACCTTCTTCGAACTGCTCCTTTCAGCTGCTGCGCTGCCGAACCTGCGACGTCTGCCCCGGTGAGCGACATGCTCCAATAACCTTTGGACTTCTTCAGCTTGTCTTCCACAGTCTTGGATCCAAAGAGCATCCTCAAACCAGAACTCAAGAACAGTTAGATCACTAGGGTGCTTCTGGACATTGGGCAAATTCTAGAAGTAGCTAAGTAACTGGAAGTATCATGAGGGGTACAAAAATCCAAGTAACTCAAACCGAATCAGAAGGCGAGCAGCCCAGTTCCATAGCGCATCATAAGTTGTTGGGTTCGCCAGCCTTTGTAGACTTGCTGGTCCCACAAGAGAATAACTAATTCAAGAATGAAGCATTCTGCAAAATGTGGGTTGAACCATCTACTCAAAAGAATAACAGCTAGAACCAAAAAATAGTAAATGATCTAATATGAACCAAGCAACACTGCATAGCGATTGTGCATTGTGTGGACCAGAAGGTGGTCTGGTTCATCTTTTCCATCACCATCATAGTCGCCCCAAACCCTGGTCTTGGATCCTTAGTTGCCACAGCTGGCTCGACAAAAGGCTGTCTTCAGCACATGGGTTTTCTGGACTCCACTAGTATCTACATTCATATCTCCATGTAGTGCGTCTCAACTCTTAATGATATGTCACTATGGCCCCTACTTTGAATGCCCATTCCCATGCTCCGTGCATAAAAATGGTAAAGTTGAACGAACAGAAAACCTACTATCGAGTTTCTCTTCTGTGTTTCTTTCCGCTTTTTCATGCTGAAAGGGCACCTGGCCAGGGGTGGTGGCCTCCGTTGACAAATTGGTCATTTTAGTATTTAGAAAATGCAAAATTATACATATATGTGCTCACACATCTTGAGCTGATTGCGGTCATCATCTTTCAAAAGTCCCACCTCCCCTGCATCATCCTCAGACTGTGAGTCCAGTAGATTTAGCGGCCACAGCTGCAGGACGTTCTTCGCCATGTTTGCCAAAGAAGTCGAAACGACCCAACCCTGTCCTATTCACTATGAGCCAACTACTTCAGATTCAACAAAACCACCGTGATCCACCATGCTAAGATCATGAAATTTCATTCAAACCCTTTTGACCGATCTGAAAATACCATTAAACATTGACAGTAAACTCAAATTTAGTATTCACCTTTTTTGTGCATGGTGACAACCTGTTTGTCCCAGACCTTGAAAATTGAATGCTAGCGCAAAAGCTCGAAGGCGCTTCTGTTTCCTCATCTCTGCCAGGCACAGTGCTGCATAGTGCTGCATATCGAAAATGTTGAAGCTAAATCACCCAGGTCCTTTGAAGGGAGGCAGGTTTAGGAACATGAGGAAGCAAAGGCCCACAAAGCAAAGAATCGACCAATTATAATTGGGGTGAAAATGGAACCATGCTACCAAACAAGTTAAAGCAATCTCATGGCATAGACGAGGCACAGATGGAAGGATCGATCACTTCGCAAAAAGTTGCCCATTGCGCCCTGCGCCAGGAGGAAGAAAGTCAGCCCATTCAAATCCACCAGGATTTAAACATCACTGAGTCAACAAGAGAACTTAAACACAACCTTTGGTTAGCAGTTCTTGGAAGCAAAACCAAACACGAAATTATGTCGAACAATCACTGTTTTGTTTTCATTCCTGTCCCTGCTTGGCATTCTGCTGGCTCACCATTTCTTTGAAATGAAACTCACATTAGTACCCAACAACTAGTTTGAACCTTGCCTGAAATGCAAAACTGCACAGCACTTTTTCTGCACAGCACAATCTGTTGAATCACGCACACAGCATGTATTGAAAATTTCAGATTCATCCAAGTGATGAATGATTTCCGCTGAGTTCTACGAAGCTTTGTGCAAACTTTTCTGGAAATTTAACCTAGGCAAAAAGTCCCTGTACAATTCATGGGCTCGACACTGATGTTTGCAATGCACATGCTTCGTGTTTGGCTAATGGCTTTTGCGCAATAACGATTGATGTTTCTAAATGCACATTCTTCATGTTTTGACTGATGGAAGGTGATGGAAAACTTGTTTTAACACCATTTATTTTTCCCCTGATCCTGTCGTGTGAGCCCTTAAAACCACATCCATTGGGATACCGAGATATCCCCGGACATCATTCCGGTTACGGTACGGACTGGCCTAGGTTGAACATCACAAAACTAAACATCTAAGTGTGAGCAGCTTGAATGACCAACGCTCTGGACTTCGAACCAGCTGGAAGAACTGCTCTGCAGTTCGACCCCGCTGGAAGATCCGCCGCTGGACATGCTCACCTCCTGCTCGAACCACTCGCCATTCTCATCTTTCTTGCATTCGATCCAAGTCGGCTTCTTGGGAACTATGTGCACTCTGATATGACCATTCTCCTTGTATTCAATCACGCTCTTCGTGTTCCTGTATTTCAACTCAATGGAAGCCGGAATCCGATTTGCCCAGCCTTCCATCAATCCGATTTTGGTCAGGTTGAAGAATCGTGTGGTCGTTCCATCTTTGCTGCAAAAGACCTGTTCCCCAAACAAAAGATGACACAAAGGCAATGAATTCAATGAATTCGATGTATTTTCTATGTCTGATTGTTTCAATCATATCACCGAGGGAAATGATGATGTGCAATTCAAAAAACAAACATGACAGTAGTCTTACTAAGTTTCCACTGCAAGGTACCAGTCTGCCAGTACCAGTGACAGGAACGAACGTCAGATCATAACGTTTTGCAACGCCACTGTCGCACGCGAAGTTCACCAGGTACAGATGCTCTAAGCCCCAATGGTAGGTACCCTGAGACCCCCAGTCCATAAAACCGGCCCTTAGATGTGTTGAAAGCCATCCAAAAACATTAAAAAAAAGCAAAAAAAAATACGACAACGCAAAACCAAAAACAACAACAAAAAAATACAACAACATACAATTAATAGCCAAGGATCTTTGTCTTCCTGAGAAATCCAATGTCACCATCAGCACCCTCTCTTGGATTTGGAATAAAGTATATCCACTCGTCCATTCTCGAAGAGCTGTGATGATAATATTTCCCCAAGGAGACCTGGGGATCATCTGCGCCAACATCGACCAGCTTCTTCTGGTATTTTGCTTCCCAGGCACCGCTTGGAACAGGACGGTTGGGGCTGAGAGGGTATTTCAACAGCAACTCCAGTCCGGCCACGTCCATGGTTGTGGGAGAGGCGACGGGCGAGTGGCAAAAAAAACTTGAGAACAAACTGCAGACAAACATCTTCAACATGTGCACCAATGACACACCCAACATGCATCATCTCACAGCCCATTCCCTGTTTCAACTTCTATTTTTTGTCCAAGCTCAACACTGTGGCCTTCGAAAACAAAAGGTTCTTCTGAAACAAATTCTTCCAAGTTCAATTTCGCATCTTTGTAATTGACAATGCAGTGCGTCTGTCAATCCAAACACCTTCCAAACAACATCTTTCAACCCCCCGCAGACGGGCAGCTGTGAGCCTCAATAGGATCTGAAGCCTCAAGAGGACCTAGAGGCTGAGCATGGTTCCGAATCTGGTTCCGAATCCTCAGATCAACAGGTGAATTGTTGAATGCAATCAGGGGGCAATGACCCAAAGAGCCGAAGGAGCCGGGATCCAAAACCAAACTTTCACTTGACACTTGGTGGGAGGAAGTATCACTAGCAAAGCCACTGGAGGTTCCAAGTTCTCCGAAACATTTATGGTGAACCCTGGTCCGGGTTAAAGGCAACCATGTTACATTGAACATGTAAAACAAGTTGAAGAAAGCACTAAGGAAGAGCAAACTTGTTGGGAGGAAATCACACCACTCCCAATAATTGGGAACTCAAAAACGATTGAGGGAACAAAAAAAATGCCAAACATCCGAGCCACTTCAACCTTGATCATTCTGATGCTTTCAATGATGTCCAGCAAAGCAAACGATTCTCTGCAGCATGGTGGCAAAGTCTCCGCCATCTCGTACAGCCTGAGAAGTGGTCCAATGATGTTATTGTTTGAACGAATGTTCACTGCAACAATGTTATTTTGGGAAAGAACAGTTGAAATTAGAACAGTCTCGATGGGACACTGCCTAGTTACCCTGAAAGTTTCTTGTCCTCATCTGAGTCGAAGTGTTTGTCAGCCAACTTGTAGGCAGCCAACATCAACTCTGGGCCATGATCGATCCTGTAGCTGACCATGAGACCCCAAGGATTCTCTTCAGGAACCGCCACTGTTTCAATATCCACCGTGTAGCAGAATCCCAAAGGGTACGCTTCTGCCTGAGATGGTTGAGCATGATGGAGAATGAAGAGGTTACCTTACTGACATCTTTGGGGGGCCTCGGAGGAAAAAAAACTTCCTAAACAAACGTAAACTTAAACTTGGACTTCTAAATTGGAAATAATGATACATTGAACTTGGCCTTGTAAAGCTTCTGCAAAATGATCCTTTGGATAGGGAAGCACGCTTTCAGATTCTGCCACCCATCATCTGTAAGCAATGTCCGCCATTCACGTGTCGGTGTCATTTCCGGCAACTTCACCGTCTGGAACTTGTAGTCCCAAAATGGAAACTCTCCACGGTATGGCCACTTACATCCTTAAAGGGGTTGCAAGTCTTTAAAAAAAAAGTTGCTAAATCAAAACATTTGGATCATACCCCCTACAAAAAGAAAATTCATTCCAATCAAGCTGAAGGTTCCAAGGAGCTTCACCATTTGCGGGATCTGCTTCAACCGAGACATCACGCACGTCGTGCTCGGCCCACCACGATCCGCAATGATCTTATTCAGCTCATCACAATCGCTCCATGGCGGCTCTGGTGGCCGTGCACCAGAACGAGACCGTGAACGGCGAGTTAACATGATCGCCTGAGCCCTTGCAACATGATGTCGCGCGACCAATCACAGCTCCACACTTGGTCAAACAACAATGTGATTCGTAAAAAAGGAAGAGGACCAATGACATAAAAGAAACAACCATACACCTTTGGCACGTAGATATTTCATACCCAACCACATAAACAACATATATATAAAGTTTAAAGCCCAATAGCCACCAAAGCTGACTCCAAACAGGGAGCATGGAGCAGCAGGGAGGAAGATAGCCCACGAACCCGAATGCCGCAAAGAAAGTTTTTAAGTTTGAATTGTGAATTTCAAAAAGGGAGGGATGGAGAGACCATTGTCAAATTGAATACAAAGAAATCAAATTGCCAAACTGGCAATTGGCCAAGGCTCAAGGTTTCAAACACTCTTGTGGCAAGGTGTTGCAGCCTGCTATAGAGAGAAGGCCTGTTCGTAGCGGAGGTGATGTGAGGGTCTCAACTTCTGACAAAGGAAAGGAGCACACCGACAAAGCTCCAAGAAGAAGCATTTAGAACATTCAAGCCATTGGTAGCCTGACTGAGCTTTGTGAGCTATGCCAACATACCCATGTGTCAACAGCTAGTTGTCCTAAATTGACAGCTGTTTACCATGAAATCTACTTCCTTGTAGTACTTTGTAGTATTTTGTAGTACCTTGTAGTACGTTGTAGTACTTTGTTGTTTTGCAAAGAAAGGCAGAGAAAGTTATGGAAATTTCCGTCCCGCGATACTAATTGGTTGTTGGGCCCTGCTGCGCGTTTTCCTCGTTGGTGTCATTGAAATACTTTGCAGATACAAACGGAAAACAAAACATGATCCACGCCTTTCCTTGTAACGTCGACGTCTCCCAACAACAGTGCGCGAAACCAATGCAAGTACGAAAGCACAAGCCACCCGTTGACACTTGAAAGACTTCTAGCAACAATTTCAACAGCTAGCAAAAATAATAAACGACTGTAAAGAAACACTGCGCCCAGTGCTGACGCCTCGTAGACTACAAAACACAGCCCAACGACTTTAAACCACAAATTCAGACCTCCAGTCAAGCAATCCACACATTCAATAGTCTGCAAAGAATAGCTACAAAGCCCGAAACAAAAAAAATGAAAGAAAGTGATGCAACAAGACGATGACGCGCAAAATGACAACAAACCAACGCGAGGCATCTGGATTCAAAGAACACACATCCTTCCCAATCAAAGCCAAAACGAAACACAACCTGGGAAAGCTGCAAACAAACATCTGCCTCACGCTCCTATAGGCAAAACATTCCTTCCAACATCCTATAGGCTCACCATGCTTTCTATTGGAAACTTCCGCCCCCGCCTCG
Source organism: Symbiodinium kawagutii (assembly GCA_009767595.1). Taxonomy (NCBI): domain Eukaryota; class Dinophyceae; order Suessiales; family Symbiodiniaceae; genus Symbiodinium; species Symbiodinium kawagutii. Next base: position 144,795 of record VSDK01024355.1, read on the forward strand.
TGCGGGTAATATGTTAATAGTAGTAGTAGTAGTAGTAGTAGTAGTAGTAGTAGTAGTAGTAGTAGTAGTAGTAGCAGCCCGTAGTAGTAATAGTAGTAGTGGTAATAGTCGTAATAATAATAATAGAAATAATATTAATAGTAGTAGTAGTAGAAGTAGTAGTAGTAATAATAATAATCATAGAAGTAATACTAATAGTAGTAGTAAGTAGTAGTAGTAATAGTAGTGGTAGTAGTATTAGTAATAGTAGTAACCATAGAAGAAATACTAATAGTAGTAGTAGTAGTAGTAGTAGTAGTAGTAGAAGTAGAAGTAGTAGTAGTAGTAGTAGTAGTAGTAATAGTAGTAGTAGTAGTAGTAGTAGTAATAGTAGTAGTAGTAGTAGTAGTAGTACTAGTAGTAGTAGTAGTAATAGTAGTAGTAATAATAATGAATAGTAGTAATAGTAGTAGTAATAGTAGTAGTAGTAGTAGTAGTAGTAGTAGTAGTGGTGGTAATATTAATAATATTAGGAATAGTAGTAATCAAAGAAGAAATGCTAATAGTAGTAGTAGTAGTAGTACTAGTAGTAATAGTAGTAGTAGTAGTAGTAGTAGTAGTAGTAGTAATAGTAGTAGTAGTAGTAGTAGTAGTAGTAGTAATAGTAGTAGCCCAACCTGGGTTCCCACGTTCCCTAACGCATCAATATCGCTCGTCCTGGAAGTCCACTGAGCTTTCGACACACCATACTCCGCATCAGACATCCATATGGCACCTGGCAGGGGGCAAAGGATAGGATTCCTCGTGAGTGTCAGTTGCTTGTCGTTGTTGCTGTAGGTTCATATGCCTGTACCATGTATATATCTTATCATGACATCCCCTCTCTCATTTCGGGTACCCCAACCCACCTTATTGTCTAAGGAAAAATTGTGGGATGCTATTATGACTATACATGTACATAAGTAATGTTCGCAACCCCTGAATGCGTGTTTCCATTCCTACTGCGCACTACTGCTCATGAGTGGCAATTGTCAACCCTCATTCCTCGGCTAATTTTCCGGGTTTTCGTCATCCTTTTGTCCTCTCCATAATTTGATGCCAAATCGCATTTCAAGAAACAGGACTTCGTTGAAAAACACCCAGACCTTGAGTATTATATGAGAATGCGCTGTATAAGAATTTCAGGGGTTCCGGAAAAAGTACAATACCAGTTCTTTGCGCTGCATTTCCCCATTTCCGCAGTTCAGAATTGAAAGTACTCTCGCAAGCGCACGGCCTAAATTCTTGAAAGTGGGCGGAGGATGGAACACAGCAGACGTTGGTGGAAAGGAGAGGGAAAGACATTGGGCCGCAAGTCTGCACAGAGGTCAGACTGGGAAGGGTACTGATTGCATCCAAAACATCGAAGGTTCAGCATCCAGGTGCTGTGGGAGGAAAGCTGAGGAAAATGTTGGGAAAGCTTCTGGATATTTCGAGTTTAATATATAGATTATTTAGTATCATTTAGTCTCAGATAGTCCCATCTAATATCATTTGTGATCATTGAACATCATTGAACCCACTGAAATGTCTAAGAGTCGGATCATTGATATTTATTTGCCCCACTCTGCCCCCCTGTCGCTCACCTTCCTCGAGACAGAAACCACGGCTTCACTTTCTGGCTTATGGTGGTTCTCTTTTGCCACGCATTTGAGGATATTTGGTGGTTTCTTAAGCCATAGGGAACCCCAAGAACTGGTTGGTTTATCACTTTCAATGGTTCATCTGGGATGATTTGGAGGCACCTCTATTTAAGAAGCACCCATTTGTTCAGCCCGCGCCAGTGCATGCATAGTAAGAATCCCGTAAGAATTTGAGGGACCCTCAAAACGGCATGCTAAGATCAAGCGAAATCAAAAATAAGAATTGGAGGCACCCTCTTGGAGCTTTCTGATTCTGAAACAGCGTTCGGGCTGTATGTGATTGCAAAGATTTGCAAAGTAAGCAATACATATCATCTGAAACAGAAATCACTCAAGCTCAGTATAAATCATTATCCAAAAAAGACAAAGGCTGGCGAAAAGTTTGAAGTGGATAAAAAGAATGTGCTGGTGCGATCCCAACCCACGAAGTGGTTCGGACAGCAACGGATCTCCAGCAGAATTAAGGACCAAACATTCCTGTCAGCTCGGGTCCAAACATTTCATTTCTTAAGTCCTGATTAGTGCATGATAGGGGGGTCCATTGCTTAGTGTTTCATTCTTGTCTACTGTATTAATTACTTGCTGTTGCCATGAAATCCACGAACGGGTCCAAGTTTCCAGCAGTTCAGCAGTAGTAACAGTCTGGTAGAGGCATGGAACGGATGTTGGCACCCATCTCCATAGCCGTCCATGAGGTTGGCAGTGGTCAAATTTCCCTGAAGAATGACTTGGTTCCACCCAAAAGTGGTTCTGTGGCCACTGTGGTCCCAAGAAGAACCCCTTCCCAAAAGCGACAAATTGCATCAATTTGCTCTGATTCTTGCTGATTGCCATGGATTCCCATGTTGCAACCAGCAGATAGAAACCACTCGCCGTCCCAATGGTCCAACCTGAATTGGCTTCCTAACCTACCAAGCGGCACATTCCACCTGCATCAAGACTGCTTTGAACTTGCTGCTGATCCATCCTTGGCCGAGACGTGCTGAGACCTGGATTCCAGATGATTCCAAATGATTCCAGACTGCAACTGAATCCCTTTAGTTGGCTTCACTTTTCACAGAGAGGCTTCCAGCCCACCGTTAATTGACATTGGGTGAAGCGTTTCGACGCTGGAGGATACGGGTTCGTGGTTACCCCTGGACTTGTCATGCATAGACTGTATATATAGAGATGTATAAAGGGATTAGATGCGCAGAGTCGCGCCCTGAGTCTCTGACCAAGCGCGAAGTTCTGCCGTTAACGTAGGAGTTCTCAATGACCCATAGGTGTCTGGCGTCCAGGTGCTATTCCAATGGTCAAGTAACAAACCAAGGAGCATCAGAAGGGTTGTCTAGTCCTAGATGCAGAGTTGTCTTCAAGCATCTGCTACAGATGTGTTTCACAGCAAACTTGCACAACATACACGCACATCATTTTAAGCCAAGAATTTCATCCCTTCACATTTCACTTACATACATGGTATTCACCCAAAACGGGATGCCTTACATTCTAACATACTCTAACTCCACCCGCATTTTGAGTGACTCAGGCTTAAATTCATCTGCCTTGAAGGCTTGTCAAAGTGCACCATGTCATAACTCCAGGAGACAAACATTTCTAACAGAAACGGTGCAAAGGATCCCCGGCCTAAAAGGGATTGCCCGCGGACAAACTTTGCCATGAAGATCTTCGGCTCATCTGAAAGTTCAGTTGAACAGGACCTGAGCTTCAAGTCGATCACAAGGCGGCAAGCGCTTCTTGCATCACTGTTCAGACACAGTGTATCTCATACATGGAAGATACCACTAATTGGGCTTTGGCGGTTGACATACTGAAGGCATGGATCTGATCCTGGTTGGGACCCCAACGAACAAGCCATGTCAGCAGTAGGGACGCTGCTCTGTTCAAACATTCAGACTGAAAGCAACATGTGATTTGATACATATGTGATAAATTGTAACAAACTCCTGACCATGATTTCAACCAGACATCGGTACACACTAGCAGGGTTGGGCAACAGTGCAGTAGAACAGGAAATCCATCGGTTGCACCAACATCCAACGATAAGTTGTCTTCAAAAGAAACAATGGTGAAACTCCAGTTGTGGTGTAAGCACACTATTGGGCAAAACTGGGAGTTGGTCGTTGTGATTTATTGTTGAGGCGTCCCACACCATTGACCCACAGGGGGGGTTATCACATCCATTGTGCATGACAGTTGGTATTGTCTATGCTTCATTTGCTCAAAATATGCACACACTATTTTGGTAAGATCCGATTGATCATTTCGCACGAAGTCTTACAAAGAGATTCAGGCACGAGTGTCATTTCAACTGGACTGAAGAACCAAAGTGACATATCCAATGCGAACCAGCCATGACTAAGGTATCATCCAACCATAAGTGCTGATTTTCAACCCAACAAGTTGTAGCCGGGAAAGGAATTTCTGGGAACCCTGCCCATGCATGGCGCGCAGATTGACCTGGCGCACCGGCGTGTTCGGGTGTCCCACTTCCCACCGAACTTTGCCAAAGGGAGAAATAATCTCTGGAGATCATATAAAGATCTGGGAGAAATAATCTCCCAACCATTCAAACACTTGGCAAGATTACTTGGAAGATTATGTTTATTCTTCTGAACTTTGCCGAATTAAGATTTCATTTGAACAGAATCCTATTCAAGCAATGTCTGGCTTGGCGCTACAGAAAATGCGATGGTTCGTAATCTCTGGTGTTTCAATGTCCGAGGGCAAAGACCTTAAATGGGTTTGTCCAGTGACCATGTTTAACAAACAAGTCACTAGTGGTTTCACCGGTGACAACAGCTGGATGGTGCTCGTAGGTACCACCATGGCAAACTGGGCAAACCAGTAGTTGTTTTAATCATTATGTCACTTGTTATCCACCATGATTGATCACTATTGAAGGTTGCAAGCCTCATAAAACTACCAATGTGGTCCCCTCTGGCTTGAGAAACCATGTGGTTAGCCATTTTTGTTGGTCATTATCCCCGATTCTCGCCCATTTTCAATGCGGTTGTAGCCCCTATCAAACCCCTATAATCTCTATAATCACTTTCCTCCCTACTTAACCCTGAAAAATCCGAAAATCCCATGGTTTTCCCCACCATTGTAACCCCTTCAATGTCCCTATACAACCCCTCTGTTTAACGACCCCCTACTGCAACCCACCATTGGCCGCCGCTGGGGACGACGACTCAGCGCCGCCTCACCATGCTCCTGCAAGTGATAATACACCAGCGCATCCCCTTGACCTGGGCGGCGTGGTTTCGCTCGACTGGTGCGCTTGGTGTACGCATGGTGGGTCATTATATCTTGGTGGCTGAACTAGATTCCTTGCTAAAAATAAATATTTTTAGTGGTTATTAATGGTAAATCAATCATATCCCAAAAACACAACAAAAACCTAAGTGAGTGGGTATAAGCCATCCAGTTATGGGTTTAAATGGTGAATTTTTAGGGTTTATCTTGGTATACATGTTGGTCATTTTTCGGGTATGGTGAATTGTATGGTAATAACGGTTAATAATAGGGGATAATGACCAACAATAATGATGGTTAACAACCATGTGGTGGTTTCTCAAGCCATACGGGACCCCCAAGTCATGGATGGTTTATTTTCATAAATGGCTAGTGACTATCTTGGATGATTTGAGGGTACCCCTATGAATTGAGAAACCACCGCATAGATATACAAACACCTGATCATGGTTGAGAAGAGCTGATGGGTAATCATGGTATGATGATTAATCAAATGTGTAATGCTGGTTTTAGACGATCCTTGATGGTTGTTCAGTTCGGAGGAAAACAAGAACCCTCAGCTAGAAATGATATGAGGATGACTAAGTAGTGAAATAACAACAAAGGGATGAGCATTTCACTGGTGAGGCAATCCCAGTGGATGCGCGATGATGTCGCAGATCAAGGGTTTATGCATCCAATCAATGGAACCACAACTTGTCAAATCCTCTTTGTTGGCTCCGTGACCGAGACAATGCTATCAACAAACTTCTCGTTGCTGAAGCCATTTTAACTCATTGCTGAACAAGCACTTTTAACCACCTACAACAAAATCAACAAATGACCCTCAGTCTATCAAGCTATCTTTCATCCAGCGCCAGCAATGATTGCTACGTAAATGATAAATCTCAAAGGTGTACTGGAATGTACTCGATGAGCATGATGATGGATACCCATCATGTCTAAACATGTTGATTTCATGCATCATCATGTGGGATGTCCAAAGCCATGCCATGGTTCACAGGCCCAAGACTTGTTTTCCCCCACAAGTTGATGTCACAAAAGGCCAAGTGCGAAGCCTCATCATTTCCCTCTCCCTCTATTGTTTTCTCTCTTTCTCGCTCTATCTATCTATCTATTGATCTATATGTCTATGTATCTATCCATCTATCATCTCCCGATTTGTCAGCAGTGCCGCTCTATGATCAGCTTCCGTAAACTGAGTATCACACCCAGCCGTAGAGGAGCCTGAGCCGAGCTCGCACATCATGATTTCCGTTCTTAGAAACGGAGCATGGCCCACAAATTTCAACTGATGGGTTCAAGTATTTCAGTTCATACCACATCAAGACATAAAACATTGCCAGGGACATCTAGGGACGACTGGAAGAGTGCAACCGTTTATCCATTTACATGTCTGTCATCATGCATCTCATGGCGCGAAGTCCCAACTGAACATGTTCGTTGAGCCTTGGTATCTTTTCTACCGTTCGGTAATGAGAGGACCTTGGTTTCCTATTCTGATCCCACTGCAATTTCACCAGCAATTAGCCTGTTTTTTAGCTATGACCAATGGACTTCCATTGCCTGCCAAGAAAATTGCCAGCTGCTCGGCTGCAAGCCACTGCCATTTCTGGCTTGTTGGTACATGATGTTATTCACCCATTCTGAACTATTTCACACGCAGCATGAGGATCTGTCCTTCTGACACATTTCTTCAAAGGCATCTGACAAATAACCTGGGCCGGGTCGAGGGTAAAAGCGCTGTGACAGATCAATCAGCTGTGGTGGAAAGTAGCTGGCTAACCTCATGAACACCTCATCTGTCGTATAAATTTGTTTGAATAATTTCGCGCCCATCACCATCCCAGGACATACCCAAGGATACTGACGCTTTTCTTGTTCCTTCGTGCTTAACATGTTCCGATCGCATCTTTTCCAAACAATGACAAATATACAAATCCATGCAAATATATCAAATACATACAATACATTCTGTATCGTTCTGTGTCTCGATTGCATGGCCGATATACTCCATGTATGGCATATACCTATAAAGTAATCCAGTTCTGTAGGTCAATATGGTGATTTCTCAATAGCTGGGGACATATACCGCAAGCTATAATCCTTTGCGTTAACAATTCTTAGTAATAAACCAACCAGTTTTGCGGTCCCCTATTTTGACAAAGCACGATTCAACATCAATTATGGGGGTGGTAACATGAATCTCCCACTAATGTTTGCTCCAGCTCCAGGCACCAAAAACACATGTAGCATGCCATCATTCCCATGGTGAACTACGAATATGGTCACAGTTTGATGGCTGACAACTTGACAGTCTGCGTCAATGGTGAACATCGTCAGATGTCAACATCTTCCAAACATTCATACATAGTATATCTTCACACATCATCAAAGAAACATAATCGACATAATCTTGAATATTGCCAGCTGGCATTATTTCATAAATATGATCGTAGAAACTAGACAGTTCTTTCTTGTGACACATGGTTGGACAAAGAAGTAATGAGTACCCTCTCATGGTGCGAAACATTGCTAATAAGCTAAGCCATAAGTTTTATAAACCATAGTACGACCCGCAATGATCAACTCTATATTTGTGGTAGCCGCTCCATCTGATTTCGGCGGATTTGGTGCTTACGAAATCTTGTAAAGCCAGAGAATCAAAAAAGTGGTGGTTTCTCACGATAAGGCTACCCTCAAATCATGCAAGTCATGAATCATTCATAGCAATAGACCAACCATACCTTTGGAGTTCCCAAGTCCTGGCGATCCGTCAAACCGCCCAGTGACCATCATTCGTTGCCCCGACGCCCAAGGGGTCCGACGCATGTCCGGTGCAGGTTGCTGGGATTCCCCGGCTGAGACTCTTGAAGCTCCGACCCTGGCCATTGCCACGATACGGCAGTTCGTTGCCCTGCAGCGTTGCCCAGGGCTCCCCGGGTGTTGGTAGATTGCCTGGGTTTAACCTGGGCATGTTTAATGTAACTGGTTGGTGGTTCCAACCCCTCTGTCATAGTGGTTGATTAGTTGAAACGAAAGGAGAACATCAAAAAACAGAAAAGGCCCTCCTCATTGAAACTTTCAAAAATCGAAGCCGGCAGCCTCTCACACACTACCCTTTGGTTTTTTCAGGAAGAGATTGCTGATGTGCCACTAGAGTCAATTTGCCATTTTTCTACTAACCTATCATTAATCTGATTAACAATTGTGACTTGATACGATTTTTGATCATCTTGCTGTGTGTTTTCCTGTTGGTGTTGTAATTGCTGCTGCTGCTGCTGCTGCTGCTGCT
>VSDK01024355.1:153880-192173 GCA_009767595.1 Symbiodinium kawagutii
TGATGGTGGTGGTGGTGGTGATGGTGATGGTGATGATGGTGATGATGGTGATGATGGTGATGATGATGGTGATGATGATGATGATGATGATGATGATGATGATGATGATGATGATGATGATGATGATGATGATGATGATGCTGGTGGTGGTGATGATGGTGGTGGTGATGATGATGGTGGTGGTGATGATGATGGTGATGGTGATGATTGTCAAGGTGATGATTTGCCCTTCCTTCCTTTCTTGTTTCCGCCAGCTAAGTTTGCATTTATATTGTGTCCATTTCCTACCACCACACTGGGGCCCTGGGGTCTCTGGATTCTGTGAAGCTTCAACCACCTCTCCGCATCACCAAGCACAGCTCAGCTCTCACCTCTCGGTTCAGTTTCTCAACGAGTTCGAGGTCCTGAGTGGAGATATTGAATTCCAAGAAAAACATGGCTATGAGTCAATATTAACCAACCAATGATGGTTGATAATAACCAATGATAGGGGAACCAGGGGTACAGGGTTTTGACCCACTGCCACATGCAAACGCATGGAAGCTGCACTGCGGAGGCCCATCTTGATTCCAAAGCTATCGGTAGATTACAGTTTCTCCTCCAGCCAGAAGTCATCAACAGCCTTTGGGTGACGTGGTCACCAATTAGTTGATCTGCGTGGATCAAACAGCTAGTCGAAACTCAAAATGTTTCCACAACACGGTCCCAAAATTCTGATCCTTTCGGAAAACATCAATAGAGGTACCCAAACAAGTTGTTGGTTGATTGCTCATAACTAATGTAACTAATGTCAATGGAGGTGCTTGCCATCTTCCACCCCTTCACTGGCGGCTGTGCTATCGAGCACAGAGCTGGAACCTGCAACTCGGAGTAACAATCGGTCCCCGTCATCATCGTGCAAATGTACTAGCGCATCGGATCGTATCCGCAACAGGGACATGCATTTCGTTGCAGGCGCGGCTTGTTCGTTAAATGTGCTCTTGTTGAAACAATAAGAATGGAAAGGAGATGAGAGGAGAAACAAACTGATGGTAGGAAGAGAAACTGAAAAGGCTGGCTGCCAGGCAAAAGTGGATAAGCCGTGCCCTGGTTTCTTTCCACGGTCATGAAACCAATAAGTCAGTATTCAGATGGTTGAACGATCTTTGAAAGTTCAGGCCCCATAAGGCAAAAGGTTATTTCCATGGTGTTTTCTCCTGTGCTCACCTTCTCCTCCCCCGTCCTTGGACAATTCATGTCCAGCTGCCCTCAGGGGCCATGCGGTGTGAGCTGACAACACTGCCGTGGTCACTTGGGATCCCAATGGTCACCTGGTACTGCTCAAAGGGTGAGGAAGGAGAAGGCGTTGACATAGCAGGCTACGTAGCAGGGCAGCTAAGCTCTTGTTTGGTCTTGTGACTGGCTGATGCTTCCCTCGTGGCCTATGATGATTGGCCATGAACTGGCTGATCATCACCTTTGGCTGATGACTCGCTGATGATCGCTGTGTCGGTATTTCACTTACGGATGATACCGATCAATCTGTTTCTGCTTTACAGTGCAGCTAAATCAATGAACTTTTGACAGCGGCTGATGCCGTAACAGAATCATGCGCATTACTAGGGGTTGCCTATTACGAACCATCAAAATATAATTTATCAGGGATTACTCAAGTGCTACACAATCAAATAACTATTCACCAACCATTATATCCTGATATGGCTAAACAGTTGTGTAAACATCATTAATCATTAACGTATTAACAACCATCACCCACCATATCCAACCATCACTACATCAACCGTCAACCCGTACCAAAGCATTCATCAGCCATTGTCACCAAATAGCCATTACCAACCAAATACCAACCATTATCAATATGGGTGTTTCTCAAAATAGGGGTACCCAAAAAATGGTTGGTTTACTTCTAATAGTGATTATTTATGGATGATTTGGGGGGTCCCCTATTTTGAGAAACAACCGTTACCAACCATTCATTACCAAACACCAACGAACCACATCGATACCAGCGAAGTCGTGAACCGAGACATCGACCAGTCGGCCATGGGAAAGGCGATGCCAACTGGATCGTCACGGAGACGAACGAGGACCTCCAGCTGTCCACTGCTTGGTGGGTTGGTTGGTTGGTTGGTTGGTTGGTTAATGGTTGGTTAATAAGCCTTAGTAAGCAACAATGGGAGGGGTGTACCATCTACAATGCTTGGTTGGTTGGTAATAATGGCGTAAAGATGGTTGAACATGGTTGATCATCCATGGTTTCATGATGGTTGACACTGGTTAGAAATGGTTGATGCTGGTTGAACATGGGTAATAATGGTTGATCATCAATATTCATCCATGGTTTCATGATGGTTGACGCTGGTTGGAAATGGTTGATGCTGGTTGAACAAGGGTAATAATGGTTGATCATCAATGGTTTCATGATGGCTGACACTGGTTGGAAATGGTTGATGCTGGTTGAACATGGGTAATAATGGTTGATCATCAATGGTTTCGTGATGGTTGACACTGGTTGGAAATGGTTGATGATGGTTGAACATGGGTAATAATGGTTGATCATCAATATTCATCCATGGTTTCATGATGGTTGACACTGGTTGGAAATGGTTGATGCTGGTTGAACATGGATAATAATGGTTGATCATCCATGGTTTCATAATGGTTGACACTGGTTGGAAATGGTTGATGCTGGTTGAACAAGGGTAATAATGGTTGATCATCAATGGTTTCATGATGGCTGACACTGGTTGGAAATGGTTGATGCTGGTTGAACATGGGTAATAATGGTTGATCATCAATGGTTTCATGATGGTTGACACTGGTTGGAAATGGTTGATGCTGGTTGAACATGGGTAAAATTGGTTGATCATCCATGGTTTCATAATGGTTGACACTGGTTGGAAATGGTTGATGCTGGTTGAACAAGGGTGAAATTGGTTGATCATCCATGGTTTCATAATGGTTGACACTGGTTGGAAATGGTTGCTGCTGGTTGATCATGGGTAATAATGGTTGATCATCAATGGTTTCATGATGGTTCACACTGGTTGGAAATGGTTGCTGCTGGTTGATCATGGGTAATAATGGTTGATCATCAATGGTTTCATGATGGTTCACACTGGTTGGAAATGGTTGCTGCTGGTTGATCATGGGTAATAATGGTTGATCATCAATGGTTTCATGATGGTTCACACTGGTTGGAAATGGTTGCTGCTGGTTGATCATGGGTAATAATGGTTGATCATCAATGGTTTCATGATGGTTCACACTGGTTGGAAATGGTTGATGATGGTTGAGCATGGGTCATAATGGTTGATCATCAATATTCATCCATGGTTTCATGATGGTTGACGCTGGTTGGAAATGGTTGATGATGGTTGAACATGAATAATAATGGTTGATAATCAATGGTTTCATGATGGCTGACACTGGTTGGAAATGGTTGCTGCTGGTTGAACATGGGTAATAATGGTTGATCATCAATGGTTTCATGATGGCTGACACTGGTTGGAAATGGTTGCTGCTGGTTGAACATGGGTAATAATGGTTGATCATCAATGGTTTCATGATGGCTGACACTGGTTGGAAATGGTTGGTGCTGGTTGAACAAGTGTAATAATGGTTGATCATCAATATTCATCCATGGTTTCATGATGGTTGATGCTGGTTGGAAATGGTTGATGATGGTTGAACATGGGTAATCATGGTTGATAATCACTGGTTTCATGATGGCTGACACTGGTTGGAAATGGTTGATGCTGGTTGAACATGGGTAATAGCGGTTGATCATCAATGGTTTCATAATGGCTGACACTAGTTAGAAATGGTTGATGCTCGTTGAACAAGAGTTTTCAATGGTTGATCATCAATGGTTTCATAATGGCTGACACTAGTTAGAAATGGTTGATGCTCGTTGAACAAGAGTTTTCAATGGTTGATCATCAATGGTTTCATAATGGCTGACACTAGTTAGAAATGGTTGATGCTCGTTGAACAAGAGTTTTCAATGGTTGATCATCAATGGTTTCATAATGGCTGACACTAGTTAGAAATGGTTGATGCTCGTTGAACAAGAGTTTTCAATGGTTGATCATCAATGGTTTCATAATGGCTGACACTAGTTAGAAATGGTTGATGCTCGTTGAACAAGAGTTTTCAATGGTTGATCATCAATGGTTTCATGATGGCTGACACTGGTTGGAAAAGGTTGATGATGGTTGAACATGAGTAATAATGGTTGATCATCAAGGGTTTCATAATGGCTGACACTGCTTGGAAATGGTTGATGCTGGTTGAACATGGGTAAGAATGGTTGATCATCGATGGTTTCATGATGGTTGACACTGGTTGGAAATGGTTGATGCTGGTTGAACATGGGTAATAATGGTTGATCTTCAATATTCATCCATGGTTTCATGATGGTTGACGCTGGTTGGAAATGGTTGTTGCTGGTTGAACATGGGTAATAATGGTTGATCATCAATGGTTTCATAATGGCTGACACTGGTTAGAAATGGTTGATGCTCGTTGAACAAGAGTTTTCAATGGTTGATCATCAATATTCATCCATGGTTTCATGAAGGTTGACACTGGTTGGAAATGGTTGATGCTGGTTGAACATGGGTAATAATGGTTGATCATCAATATTCATCCATGGTTTCATGATGGTTGACGCTGGTTGGAAAAGGTTGATGATGGTTGAACATGGATAAGAATGGTTGATCATCAATGGTTTCATGATGGTTGACACTGGTTGGAAACGGTTGATGATGGTTGAACAGAGTTTTCATGGTTGATCATCAATGGTTTCATGATGGTTGACACTGGTTGGAAAAGGTTGATCCTGGTTGAACATGGGTAATAATGGTTGATCATCAATATTCATCCATGGTTTCATGATGGTTGACGCTGGTTGGAAATGGTTGATGATGGTTGAACATGGGTAATAGTGGTTGATCATCAATGGTTTCATGATGGTTGACACTGGTTGGAAATGGTTGATGCTGGTTGAACAAGGGTAATAATGGTTGATCATCGATGGTTTCATGATGGTTGACACTGGTTGGAAATGGTTGATGCTGGTTGAACATGGGTATTAATGGTTGATCATCAATATTCATCCATGGTTTCATGATGGTTGACGCTGGTTGGAAATGGTTGATGCTGGTTGAACATGAGTAGGAAGTAAGATTGGTTGATAATCAATGGTTTCATGATGGCTGACACTGGTTGGAAATGGTTGATGCTGGTTGAACATGGGTAATAATGGTTGATCATCAATGGTTTCATGATGGCTGACACTGGTTGGACATGGTTGATGATGGTTGAACATGAGTAATAATGGTTGATCATCAATATTCATCCATGGTTTCATGATGGCTGACACTGGTTAGAAATGGTTGATGCTCATTGAACAAGAGTTTTCAATGGTTGATCATCAATGGTTTCATGATGGCTGACACTGGTTAGAAATGGTTGATGCTCATTGAACAAGAGTTTTCAATGGTTGATCATCAATGGTTTCATGATGGCTGACACTGGCTGGAAATGGTTGATGCTGGTTGAACATGGGTAATAATGGTTGATCATCGATGGTTTCATGATGGTTGACACTGGTTGGAAATGGTTGATAATGGTTGAACATGGGTAATAATGGTTGATCATTGGTGGTTTACTGATGGTTAGCACTGGTGGGAAATGGCTGATTGTGGTTGAACATGGGTAATAATGGTTGATCATCAATGGTTTCATGATGGTTGATACTGGCTGGAAATGGTTGATGATGGTTGAACATGGGTAATAATGGTTGATCATCAATGGTTTCATGATGGTTGACACTGGTTGGAAAAGGTTGATGATGGTTGAACATGGGTAATAATGGTTGATCATCAATGGTTTCATGATGGTTGACACTGGTTGGAAATGGTTGATGCTGGTTGAACATGGGTAATAATGGTTGATCATCAATGGTTTCATGATGGTTGACACTGGTTGGAAATGGTTGATGCTGGTTGAACATGGGTAATAATGGTTGATCATCAATGGTTTCATGATGGCCGACACTGGTTGGAAATGGTTGATGATGGTTGAGCATGGGTCATAATGGTTGATCATCAATGGTTTCATGATGGTTGGCACTGGTTGGAAATGGTTGATGATGGTTGAGCATGGGTAATAATGGTTGATCATCAATGGTTTCATGATGGTTAACACTGGTTGGAAATGGTAGATCTTGGTTGCATATGGTTTATAGTGGTTGGTTATCAATGGTTTCATCATGCTGGATGATTTGCTCTCAGCAGATTGATATTCATACATGGATCCACCAGTACCACTACGAATATTGGGAGCTGCATGACAACAGCAGTGTTCATGCCTGAAAAAACGGCTTATTGATGTTCATTTCCTGCATGTTTTCCCAACCTTGCAGACTTGAAGCATCGACCAACCCCCAAATGTGTTGAGCACCCAACCGATGCAATCCGCTTTGGGAACTGAAAGTGGTGAAAATTGTCCAGATGCAAATCTTGTCCTGCATGCTGACTCAGTCCAGACATGGCAGGTACCTAGTGCTCCGTGGTTCAACAACAAAAATCTTGGTCATTTTGATGGCACCTGCTGTTCAGGTCTGAAACCAACAAATTTCAATCATATGGTTCATTGGGATCGATCGTCCGCATCGGACACCTTTGATCAATTGGAATCACCACTTGCTGGACACATGGCACCAGAAATAACTGAAATTATTGGCTTGCCTCAAATGGCTCTGTAAGCTTAAAACATCCCAAAGGCAACCGTCTTGGAAGTGAAACTATCTTGAGATACTTCCATTTTCGGAAGTAACCACTGGGATCCGTCTGGAAAGAACTCAGCTATGGTTGTGTTCTCTGACTGCTTCGTGGAAGTGGAGGCAAAGGGTCTCCTGGTATATACATGTGGTGATATGCAGGGTCAAGAGAGAGATAGAGAGAGAGAGAGTTCACGTTGGGTCAAATAGCTATGCGAAATGGCAAAAAGCCTTGCTTCTGAAACTGTCCACATCCACGACTGTGTCTCTCGGGGTCGTTTCCCAATATCAGTTGACAGTATGTGCATGTATATATGTAGATAGATGGACACATGTGACATGTACATACACGTACATGTGTTTGTAAATGAACATAACACGTATAGATGTATAGATATGCATGGACGTGCATCTCATCTGCATGAATCATGAATCAAATGATATCAAAATATATCACAATGTAATCTTAAATGGAAGTAGCTCGATAATAAGAATCAAATAACTAGTTCAAATAAATCAATTACAATCAAATCGCATGTATGATTATGATTGATCATGTAGCTTAGCCCATCTGCTGCTCCTTCTCTGACCCAATGGCAGGCGATTGAGCGTCCTCGGCGTGTCTTGTCCCAGTTGAAAAGCCACGCTTCTTCGATGTGATCCTGGAGTTCAAACCACACCAGATTCGTTGATGTTGACGCGTTGAAGCAATTCATCAACAATCAACAATTAAATTTGAATCAACTTATATACCGTTGATAAATTTGAATCAACTAGTATATCGCAAAAACAACAATCAACATCAATCAACATCAAGCGACATTCAACTTATAATATGTAAGCCACATCCCCCATGAGCATCGAGCCAGGCAGCTGTCGAGCCTCAGGAACGCCCAAGGTGGAACCAATCCGCTGGTGCAGATTCATCATCACCTGGAGACGACCGGTCCATGGTGGGTGTACGCCGACCATGGTCCACCACCCCCCCTGTGGCTAAGGTAACTCATGGGTCATGATTCAGTCATGATCAACCAATATAACTTATGATCAGCCAATCGGTATGACTAACCAATACACTAATGATCAAGCCTATAAACCCCTAGGATTGGTGGTCTCCCTGCAAATGACCAGCTATTGAGGGGTACAGCAAGTAATGGACAAGTCCTGGCGTGGTCAACCACTAGAAATGGATGAACCCTCACGATGAGCAATGGTGCTTCGTGTCATTTACAAAGCCTAACTTCTGGAGGGGAATCCCCTGATGACAGCACGAAAAAGCATTGTACTATATCTTTTGGGAATCCAACCAGAAATACAGTGGATGGCTTACATGGTCGAGGTTTTCAACGCACCAGTTATAAAAATATGATTCTTCAGGGGATCACCGTTGAGGGGGTCACTTGGAATGTCCAAGTCACTTTTTGTTCGCTACGACATTTTCGCTGGTCGAACACACTCTGTCCCCAGCTGCACCTGACTGGCGAAAACGCGTTGATCACTTTGGAAGTCACACCTGTCGCCTTTCACAGCGGATCAACAAGCCGCAGATGTATATGGCTATCAGGATGAGTTCATGTCTCCAAGTGCTCACAATTGTCAGCTCAAACAGCTTCATCTTGGCGCTTTGAGTGGTGGGCTGTCCCTGGTAAGCCTGAAAAACTTTGACGTTTGGGTAGCTCTGCTTGGAAGCATCTGGTTGTTGAAAGCAGTGCCTGCTTCTGGCACCGACTGGCAGAAGGATGCTGGAAATCGCTGCATCTCGGCATGGCAAGGAGGAACCAGGATACCCAGCAAGATGGATCTTGTACGTAGACGGGTCACAGCATCTCCCTTTGGACAACCTCATTCCTTGCTATTACGACTTTAACTTTCAACGGTTGGTGGTTTCAACCTCCAAAAAGACACCTTGGACTGGAAATGTTTGGTTGTTTGCTTGTGGTCAGTTGCGTTTGTTTTAATTGTGGCATTTAACACCTGATACTAAACAGCACATCCCAAAAGTCAGATTTCCCCCAATAAAAACATTCGGCCTACTGTAGGTTTTCTTGAAACTGTTTTATCATTAACCTCAACGGAAACGTTTTTTCTACTATTTTTTTCACAGAATTAGGGTTGCCTTTGTACCCCTATGTACTTTTCGAAACTTGTGAATAGGTTTTAGTAAATTGAAGGATTGCACAAGGAAAAGGTTGACAACGAAAACAAAACACGATGAAGGGTTTCTATTCTTTATTAGGGGGTTCCTTCTGACCGCAACCTTTCACCATGTTTGAAGAGGTTCTCATAAAATACTTTACAAAGGAAAACCTCAAAAACTAAAACGGTGTGGTTATTCAGGGATTTGAATTTCAAAAGTTGTTACGGGGATCCCTAATACACAAATCCCCCCAATTGATTAAAAAAAACTCTGGGGGGGTGTGTATTAGGGGCAGGTTTTAGTAATAGGGATAATAGGGGGAAGAGATGACCAAGAGGGAAAAAAATGTTAATAACCAACAACCAATTTTTCCCTCAACTATCTTCCCTCAATCTCTTTGGTAATCTACCCCCCCATCTTTGTTGTTACTAAGATATCAACAACTGGTTATCTTTCCCAATCTTCGGAGATCATTCCAGTTGACCAGCAGACCTGGGCCTGGGCACCCGCACGCAGCGAATGTTGGCTGGAGAGCTGCTATCATTCGCATTGCCTGATGAGATTTGAGTTCACAGCATTGGGGAAAACAAAACGCCCGACATGGGTCGTGCACCCAAAGTCGAAGTCAAACATGTTGGGTGTTTCAATCACATGGTTGAGGCATGTTGAGGCATGTCGGAGGCCATTGGGTAACAATCTGGCCACCAATGGATCAAAAGCAAGGGATTTCAGCACCAGAAGCGCCGAAGAAAGACTTGTAGGTTCCCAAACTTGGAAAAACGCCGAAGGGACATGTGTTGGAAGGATGATTCAATCGGCCAATCTATGGTTGAAGACACTTCTCACCACACAGACATTAAATCGATGGATATCCCCATGCTCAATTCGTGCGTTTCACTGCCAGTGAA
Organism: Symbiodinium kawagutii; assembly: GCA_009767595.1. NCBI lineage: Eukaryota > Dinophyceae > Suessiales > Symbiodiniaceae > Symbiodinium > Symbiodinium kawagutii. The sequence goes on from VSDK01024355.1 coordinate 163,713, forward strand.
AACGCTGATCCAACACCATCTGCTGAGCTGCCAACGAACAAAGTCTGGAATCAGCTCGACATCCTTGGGGCCACGTGTGAGGCGTGGAGAGGCATCGTTCACAGCGAGTCCCCGAGCTGATCCCTGACATTCCCTGACCATGCCTGGGGCATCCATGTCACGGACACATCGACCATCCGCAAGGGAATCATATTCGCTACAGTATCAAGATGGTGACCCAAATCACGAGCGACTATTTTTGGGTCATTTATATGATCCACTCTTAATGACAACGAGTGCATATCTACAGCGCTTGATGCTCTTACATTATCTTAAGCTTTCGAACTGGAAGACCGTGGTGACTTAAATGGAGTCCTGGTCCAAGCTGGTGCGCGCTTGATCAACTGCAGATCAGCACTTGGGACAACAAAAACTCACATGGACAAGGCAAGGCACATAGTCACGAAGCAAACGTTCTGCTTCAAACGAAGACAAAAAGTTGCGCCTGGCTACAAGCCGTTGAGCACCCAACTGGCTGTGGAATCTCTGCTGTTGGTCTGCAGCTTCATTCGTCTGCATTCCCTCATGACAGCCCGCAATGGTCCAACTCCAGCCTGGCTTCAAGAAGCCTGGCTCTCGCAGAATCCCTTATTCTCTGGCATTCCCCACTGAAGTCGTGAAATCAAGTGGAACCAAACAAGACACACGTTTACAAAAACTTCCCAAACTTGCTCACGTTCGGTTGCTGATTGCAGGGAGAAAAGAAAAAGACAGCCTGTTAAACTGTCATCTGCTGAGCCTGGACATCAAAGAAATTGCTTTCCCCATCTCAGAGTTGTACAAGTTTGTCCCTTCCAAAACTTCACCGAAGAATAGAGGTTGTCGCTAGGTCATTGGCAACCTTCGGCTACCTGTGGGGGTGAACCTATCAACAAGTTTGATCATGCTTGGGACAGTACCACGATGAAACAGCACGGCTCAACCAGTTTCTTCCGAACCTCAAATGGTGCGAGCCATTGAGCAGCCCCAATCCCATATGTTGGGGAAGCGCGAGGGGTTGCAAAGCAGCCAAACATGTCGGCCAAACAGCAGAAAGATGGGTGGGTCCTCTGCCAGCAACTCAGCATTTTGCCTCCGAACTGTTGGCGGAAGGATCAGCATCTGGGTGTTTGTCAAGTCATCATGAGGGAACGCACCCCCTCAGTTGCGGATGGTTTATTACTATCATGATTCTGCGGGTCCCCTATGACTTGAGGAACAACCATCAAATCCAAGAACCTTTGTTGAGATGTTCGCCCACTTATCACTCGTGGCTATGCCGAATTACCACTTCGTCGCCCCACTGTGACAGTACACATGGGGTTCCTCTGGCGTCTGCCCGAACTTGGCTTGATGACGAATTCGTCAATCGACCCTCGGATCGACCCCTTATTATTACTCGAGTGATCTTCCCTCTAACAGTTGGTTGGGGGACTCCTGGTAGCTCCTGGCCCCGCTCCCTCCTCACCACCAGCCAACTACATTGTTCTTGGATATGCAATTTTCCGTTCCCCTTACAGTATCTCATGACCATCTCATCAGCTAGAACCCAATCATGTTGGCAGGATCACTACCAAGTTTCATTGAACTGACCTTGTCTGTGATGTTTTCTTGGTTCACTATGTTGGGATGAAGTTTCCTCAGCAACCTGAGCAAATTTGAGCAGTTAAGAAGCTGCGTACCTTTCCTGTGGGCCCCCGAAACGTTATAACTTGGTTCAGATTCACCACTTAACTATACTTTTATATTATGTATATATACTATATCAAAACTCAACTTTACCATACCTAGTACCATTAAAAATACTCAACCGTAGCTAGTAGGTTCTACCTCCCGTTTGCCTAGTCGTTACCCTCGATATATTCACCAAAGAATCGCTAACCACAGACGGGATTCCCGGTGTCCTGAAACGATCCCATGTCTCCAAGGTGTTTCCGAATTGTTGGCCCTAGGATAACACACCAGTCAAGTATAACAATACCAAGTCATTGCTAGCAAATTTGTTGTTGTTGTTGTTGCTGCTAACCACTATTAATCACCATTATTAGCCATTATAAAGCCTTATAACTAACCATTAATGGTTGTTGTTGCTGTTGTTGCTGTTGACCTGCACTATACCACTGTGCCACTGTGAAATCGAACTCCCTCACCAGCGCCACCAGCTGGGAAAGGGCAAGTTTTCGCCGCTTGCGCCAAAGAGCCTGGCAACGAGAACAGCTCCGCGGGGTCGGCGTTCAACGTCGTTCAACTTCGTTCAGCTCGTGGCAACATGTGTGACCACAAGAAAGTCACCACGCCTAACTTGTTCGGTTTTTGCTGCAAATAGTGCAGGTAAGAGAGTAGAGAGCGATAGGAAAATGTCTTTGGGAATTTGAAACCAAAATTTGGACAACCGTAGGATGATTGCCTCCTTAAGGCGCAGTCTGAGGAATCATTGCTACAGCCAGGCTGTTCGATCTGGATGTCCTTTGCTTCGTGGAAACTCCTTCGAAGGCCTCTGAAATTCCATCGATGCACGCAGAACAAACCATGGACAAACCATGAACGTGTAAGGCCTCCAGTGGACAAAGAATTCAGAACAATGATGTGAATGATGAATGACCATAATGACAATCCAAGCTGGTCCAAGATATGAATGATCATAATCATCATAACAAATTTTGTATAATCAATCATAGTAAAATAATCATAATAGTATGTGATAATTTCAAGTGATAATAATGATAATGATAATGATAATGACAATCATGGTGATAATGATGATAATGACAATGACGATGACGATGATGATGATGATGATGATGATGATGATGACGATGATGACGATGATGATGATGATGATGATGATGATCATGATCATGATGATGACGATGACGATGACGATGACGATGATGATGATGATGATGATGATGATGATGATGATCATGATAATGATGATTATGATAATGATAAAAATCCGAGCTGATCCAAGCTGATCCACGATCAAAGCTCTTGGAGTGCACCATGGCACCGTTTGTCACACCTGGGCAGAGCATCCACTTCCAGTGCCAGTGCCAGCAACCTGAGCCGTGGTCATGGCATCGGTAAGGTGGTGCTGGGCTGCCGTTCCTACCTGCGTGCCCAAGATCCGTTGATCTTTACCGAGCAGCTACTGAGGTCAAAATATGTCAAAATCGAGTTCTCGACCAGCCGCGGATCACCGATAACTCGCACCCTTGAAAACAAAACGAGGTCGTCTTTGCTGCTATCCACTGCTGGTGGATTCAAACCGAGCCACACAGCTTAAAGGCACAGGGGAGACGCGGAGTGCCATCCGCAAACCAATCAGTATGGACAACTGATGCCATTCATGATGGGTATATTACAAGGTTATGGGTTTGTATCTTCTCAACCAATTCTATCTGTTGCCACTATACTTAACAAATACAGTATCAATCAAACTAAAGATTGCTTAACCTTAACCATTTGACCAAACTATCAAGCACTAACACAACGATCGATGCTGGTTGATATAAGTGTCAGGAGGGGTCATTGTTTGGCTGCCAACCCACGTCCTCCATGCCTCAGCAAACTCATTCTGCCGCGGCATCATGGGCGGCGAACTCTCACATCTAAGCGATTGCTGCCAGATCATGCAGATTAGAATTCCAGCAAATAAACAACTCCAAAAATATTCTTGGTGGCTTATAGATCCCTTGCTAAAAATATAATTTTAGTGGTTATATGGTAAATCAATCATATCCCAAAAACACTAAAAACCTAAGTTAGTGGGTATAAGCCATCCAGATATTCTAGACGTAGAGCCTCTTAAAGCTGTGACTAATATGGATGGATCTACCATTACAGTAAGGCCAGTCAACTTCGCCACACAAATGATTTTTGCTCTTGGTTTAATTTGGTGATCTTCCATGCCTCGCTCAGAGCTCAGTATCGATCTTCTTTTGGATAACTTTTGGTTAGCCATCTCTTGCCGCATATGCAGGGCTGAGATGGCCATGGGCACAGGCGCTTTGTGTTCTTTGGGGCATCTTTATGCGATGTCTCAACACATGCAGGTACAGTCATCTTGATACCATCTCGTTCTCTTCCATGCGCCTACATTCTGGAGAGCCGTGCTTCCCCATATCCTAGATCCTCTACCAATACTGCAGGTGCGAAAATGAATAGGATAAAGAGTCGTGTCATTTCAAATTTACATATCTATCCATATCTATTGAAATGATCCTACCCGATGGATAGATAGGATCAGGATATGAATAGGATACTGCTTTCCCAGTAACACTCTCCATATCCATTCAAATCATAGGGAGTCGGGTCAAGGCCCCAGCCTGACTTCAGACCAAACACCTGTCGTTGGAATCCTCTCTGTGACTCATTTGATGCAACACTGAACCAGCTCAAATCCACTATTTAGTTCTCAACATGTATCAACCATCAATAAAGTGATTTTCTAGTTTTATACAGGTACAGGTATGACCTCAGATAGGTATGACCCAATACAGGTTTCACTATTTTATCCTCGCAAACACCACCTGAATCAGCCAACTGAAGACCATCACCACCCCCCTGGAACGCAGCTCCACCAGAGACAACCGTCGCCGCAGAAGCAGAGCGCAGAAGGCGCAGAAGGCGCTGTGCGGCTTTTTGCAGCGAACGCATTTCCGGTTCTTGCGAAGGCGGCCGTGCTTGGTGTTTCTGCTGCAGCCTTTGGCCTCCGGTGCGGTTCGGATCGTTCGAAGAAGTACCAAATAACAACTGGTTGGTGGTTGAACCACCCCATGAAAAATATGCTCGTCAACCAAGCATCTTTTGATACTTACCGAAGAAAATAAAAATTGTTTTAAACCGCCCAGACAACCCATCACAGAATCTTTAAAAATCATGGCATGAACCTCTCCAGCGTTGTTGATGTTGCCATGGTTTGAGCCCTCAGGGAACCCATGCAGCGTGGTGGAATTCTAAGGAGAATTCCCAGAACAACTGCCGAATGATACCGATGTTCCTCACTGAAAAACTAGTATCATTTCATCTGATTGTGCACTGTCAAGGGGTCCGATGCTGTGATTTTATATTGCGCATGTGCCACATGACTTAACAACCACAACAAGCAGCAGTTGGGTCGTGTCGGTGGTGTCCTTCCACGAAATAGAGAGAACGGCTTCAAACTAGCTAGCTACTTTGGCGGGCTCTTTATTAGTCAAGTAACGGTCAAAAGCCACTGCAGTGCTCCAACTATCCATGATCAGCTGGGCTTCCCATGATGTCATATTCACATTACTTAGATAATCGTGTGAGAAGCGGGAAGTGGCATGAAGAACATCCTCAGTTGTGCGAAGCTTCCGAAGGAAAAAAACGAGCGAAAGATGGCTAAAGCCATCCTTAAAGCCAACAAGCTGATTCCATCTGATTCCATTAAACAAAAAACAACGGAAGCTGCTCGTTTTCACACTGCTCGTCATAGTGAGGAACTCCCTGAGAAGGTTGTCAAAGACTCATGCCATAAATGCCATATACATGCCATATACATGCATTCATGTGCCATGATATGCCAAGAATCCGCATTGTGTCTTGTAATCAATCAGGAAAAGGAAGATTTTTATGAATACTGATATAACTTAGTTTCAATCTAGATCCATATAGTATAATATGCGCCGGAATGCACGACGGTACAAATGAATATCACGCGCGTAGAATAAACCAATGGGTTCTTTGAATGCCTACAAACACATTCTTTTTGGCTCTCTTTAGCCCAACGTCATGTGGTGACTACTGCTATTGAACGTTCTGCATGGAATGTTCACATGCAGAATTCACCTCAACAGGTACAATGATACTCCAAATTCTTGTGGTCTTCTGGTCCTGCCTGTTCCAAATAAAATCTGTCCAGGCAACCATGTGTGACACCCAACAACAAACAAGTAGTCGTGTGGAATATGGCCATGATCATGGATGCGACTAGTTGCTTCCTACGATGTAAATGGCTCTGTCCACAAGAATTCTGAAACTATCGTTCAGTGTTGGTAGGGAAAATGCCCATTTTACAGTCAACTATGGCAGGTCAACTAGGGGTACACCGGTACACCACCTGTGGATGCAACCATGCAGCCCTGTAACTCCACTGCCAAGACTCTGAAGCTTTGAGAATTGGCCTCGGCACTTTCGCCAGTTTCATCACAGGGGTCGTTGAAGCACCGTCAGTTTCATCATGAGTGGAAATCCATCAATCATGTATAGTTTCATCAGTAATTCACCAGTATATGACAGTATTTTCATGAATCATCAAAATGAACTCATATACTGTCACGGAAATCATTAAACCACTACAAGTATAGCTGCAATTGAAATTAGTTTCCATTGGTGCTTCAAACACCGTCCCAACAATGCTATGTTCATCCTCAGTGATTGAAACTCAAGAATGTCCCATGCATTCAAATCTCGACCATGTAGCAAATGATAATACTGGACAGCTACGGAATAAGGAATGCTAGTCGTGAAGATCTTCTACGGTAATAGTAAATTGCTATCGTGTTTTCCCGGATGTTGAACAGTTTCTTCGACATCAAATCCGCGCCTGATCAGTTCTTGATGATGTTTCCGTTCCCAATAAGCTGGATCAACTACGAAACCAGTCTACAAATGCACATGAGCGTCTGATTGGGGCTTTTCGCGAAAGATGGGCCCAGTTCACCCATGTGCCATAACAAGTGAATTCAACCAAGAGCTGTTCCTGAATTAGATTGAAGTAGTAGATTGTAAACGACAAGGATTGTACATCCTGGCACCCCCTAGATGCAGCAGTCTCCAACCCGCTCAACTGCCCACGAACCATTCAAAGTACGTCACAGTTCAGCGAAACTTGAGCCAGTTCAAGCGCCGTTGCTGTCAGTCCAAACTGGTTTGTTGTTTCGATGTCGCGCAAGGCGCAAAATTCCACAGCTGTTCATAGCCATAGGGTGCTCGAGCCCCTGTGCCCCCCGGCCACGTGGCGTTTCTTCTTCACCAAATGGCGCTTCTGGCGACTTTCGCGAAAGCTGCTGCAGCAGTAGTGCTTCGTGTTTCTGCTATAGCCTTTGGCCTGGGCAAACGCTGATCTCACCAAAAATTTCGAACTTCCAGGGAGGAATTGGCCCAGCAAAATCCCAGAACCACCCATCAATCCATGCCGATTCATCAATCATGCTGAGGATTCTTATCTGAACAAGGGTTGTCACCGTTGTCACCAAAAGATACCAAAAGCTTATTCTATGCATAGTCATATCATACATGGATGTGAACATGCGCTTGTACATATCGTGTATGTAAAAATATACATATATATCTATATACAATGATTTGTGTGTTTTTCCTTAACATCCGTACCCATATGTACACACACAGAGGCAAACTGCTTTGCATGTGAAAAAGACAGTAGTAGAAGTGTACGGTATGACAATCATGACCCATACCAAGTAAATACACACAGAGTTGGAAGATAGATTGGATGATTGTCCTGGCAAAATAAAACTTGGTACTGGGGTAAATTTGGGTAAACATGATGCTGACTCACAAGCTGCTCTCCCGCCAAACTGGACATCTAAGCACTACATTTCCCATGTCCCACCTATTAAGATATTAATAGCACTGCATTCCAATCATCATTTTCAACAACTTTTCGGGCAGCCCCATCTCCTAGGGCTTCCGGTACGCTATCAGTATTAGCCACTACCGTCCGCACTTTATATTCTATATACATATATATATATATATGTCAGTCCTGAGGCTCTTCAGGTGTATCCAACAACACACGAGGAGTTTTCGGCGTAGCAGAAGTATACAAGTATACAACTTAGAAGTACACTTGGTGGCTGTAGAAGTACAACAATTAATCACAACATCTCTAATTAATCTAGTACATTAGTAGCTGTAATCGTTGTGATTAATTGCTGCACTAGATGCTGTGACATTTATTTCTTAATCACTAGGTAATCTATACTGTAGACTGTAGATTAATATACTGACCTCAGTACAGCTGTAAGCTAGTAACATCACTATCAATCACTAGCAATTGAGTGATTACTTTTTGATTAATGGTGATTATTGATAGTGGTACATCCAGTACTAGTTCCTAGTTATATTGATTATTGAGTCATCTAGACGCTGTAGATGTCCTCTTGTGCACGCCCAGCAAAACACCGAGGCGCTGAAGCTTTGGGAATCGGCCTGGGAACGCGCCAGGGTGAGAATCCAACACTGGTAGCCACGGACGAACCTTGGCAGACCTTGAGAAAACCTTGGTGGTTCGGATCTGAGTTATTCAAATCTGGGTCCACACATGGCGTACCTCCAGATGCCTAGTTTTTGACTCAAACATGTTTTCATGTTTCTGTTCTTCTTGATTGTTAGGGGGTCCTCATGGCTATACAATCACTGCATCTACTGTACATCAATAAGTACTTACATGTACTTACTACATCTTACTACCTAGCCGGACCTCGCCATGTTGGTCAACTGTTGGTTGTCCACAGACGCCGAGGCCGCGTCTCAACAATGGGCATGAAGAGACTCTGCCGCTGCTGCTGTGCCATGCGAGCCACTGAGGACAAGTTGCCTGGCCATCGCATGAGGGCGCTGAGCTGATGGCTTCCTCTGGAGAAGCTCCCTCCAGTTCTGGGTCGGAAGTTGTATCATGACTCTGAATTTGTAGAAAGTGTATCTTGGTTCCAACTAAATCTTAGAAAGACACAACTTAGTTCCAAGATGTTCTGGGTTCTCATACTTGGAACATCTTGGAACTAAGTAGTGTCTTGTAAGTTGCGTCTTTCACTGAGAGCTGTTCTGAGAGTAAGCTGCTGCAAAGGGCTGCAGTATAGCTCCTGCTGCTCCCAGTAGCTTTCTTTTTTTCAGCATCTCAGGCGTCTTGAGGTGTGTCCCCTTCAAGTGAAGTCTGAGAAAACTGGCCAAAAAAACATGACATGAATGACAAGATGCAAAACGTGATAGATTGGGACGCCCTGCCGCATCAACCATCCTGATTTTTTTCTTCACAAACCCGGTGACTGTGCTTAGAAGTGAAAGGCGATTCGCATGCCTAGTTGGAAGCCCGGATGGATGTCATTCTCGTTGAATGTGGTCACATCCTGAAGTCGCTGAAAACGCAAGCCAAGTGGAGTGAGGGCGCCATGTGGAACCATGCTCCTTAGAAAAGAGGGCGCTCATGTGGTTCCATTGAGTTATCAATACTTATCATTATGATTGTTTAATCACTAGCGTTTATAATCAATAGTAATATTAACCATCACTTATCATAATAGTTGTTTGATCAATAGCGTTTAGCTATCGTGATGGTTCCATGTGACAAAACTAGCTATACATACAAACACACACGACACACGACACACGTGCTCTATTGTAGCAAGATTACCGCTGATGTTTTTGAGTGGCGATTTGAGATTCACAAATGATGGTAACACATTATCGCATCCAAATCCTCTGTCATTCTCTGTGAATTTGTGTATCACAGATTATTTGTGAAAATCCACATGTGGCGTTCCATTTTCTTGGAGAATTCGCAGATTCGACCAAAGCCCTGCTCCCGTGCGCGAAAAGGTCATCGGTGTCCTTGTCCAAGGCATCCCACTTTTGGAATTTCTGGCGACGCCGAAGTTCCCCCAAGGTCCATGAGAAGTCCCGTGGCAACCATGGAAGCAGCACCTTGACACCATAGAACAGATTATTCAACCAAAATATTCAACCCTACCCTTCCAATTACCATGAAATAGTAGGTAGCCAGCTGTTTTCTTACGATGTTGGAACTGGGATTGGTTACCTTTAAAAGGCAACAGGAAGGTTATGGCAACTTCAAGGGACATCAGAGCATCCTTCACAGCCCTTGATGGCTGGTCAACCGAAAGAAATTTGATGTTTTTTTCGATGCGAACAAACTTGCGTTCCCTGACCAAGAACCTGTCACTAAGCCTTCCCTCTTACAGAGGTGGGGTTGACCACCACAACAGTATGCCAGCCATGAGCTTTGCTACCTCGCCCTGCGAAACAAATCCCTCCAAAGTGATGCAAAAGAAATCTGGTAAAATGCTACACATATTACTGTAGTGCAAATATCAATGTATAAATCACTGGCTTTACTTGCCAAAAAACCCAACAAATCCAGTACTGGAAGATATATCCCTTGTACCCCTGGTGTGTCAATGACCATTGCATTCCCGGTTGTGTCTGACTATCGCCCATCAATTTGGCAGTGGGTCAAAACCCCGTACCCCTGGTTCCCCTATCATTAACCATTGTTTCCCTTATTACTTGGTCATGATCCCCCATGAAATTGGTTGGTAAACTGCTTGACCCAGCTCGCCATCTGATGAAGCCTTGACCCAGCTCGCCATATCTCTGCATCTCCCAGGCCTTGATACCTTCAACTGGAAGATCCTCGCAAATGAAACCAGGCCTAGCGCGCTGGCTCTCGGTGCAACAGCCGAGGACCATCACCGCCAGCAGTCGGCCGCATATGGCTATGGGTCAAGCAGTAAACCAACCAACTAATGGGGAATTTCCACCAACAACAAGGGAAAACTAATGGTTAATGATGGGGTAACCAGGGTGAAAAGTCACCTTGTCATTCACTTCTGCTACTGAAAGTTTTCAATTTGAGAAGAACCGCCTTTGTATCAATAGAAACAACAATCCCAAAAAGTGGTTCTTCACATCTATTCAATCTATTCTAGCTTAACCCAGGGTGCTATTATCGCTGCTTTCTCTTCAGGTTAATCATTCTTAGCCATGATCGACTATTATTTCTTGGCCAAACGCGCATCATTATGCCCCTATGGTTCATGGTGCATTGATCATAATCAACCAGAAGTGATTGCTTCTCCACGTTTTTCACCTGCTATCAACCAATGTTGCCTGAAGTGAGGGCGTCAAATGGCATGGTTTTCAAGGGTGGTAACCCAAGCGGCTGCCCACATGTAATTACACACATGTATAACAGTGTACACGCAAACTATCAATATGACGTTGTGCATGTGGGGTTTTCTTTAGACATAATTGCATTGCATGCAAGCATTTTAGAGAAAATGTCATGTATGTAAATGTCACCTACATATGCATGAGTAAACAAATTTATAGACGTATAAATGCAGGCGCATCTAAACAGCAAAATACGATCGTCAGAGCGTGACACCAGGCTGCAAACCATGCAAAAAACAGTTGGTGCCCTGCTTTGTCTGGTTGGTTGTGCCCCCCAATTTATGAGTTGTACATATTCATATCAAATTGCAACCTAGCATTGCTTTTCCTTTGGAAGAGGTTGGATCGTGTTCGATCTGGTCCGAAACCGTTGTCCATTCTATCATCAAAGTCAGAGGAATATTCCGCTAGAAGTCTGACCAGTTGTCATACTTGTTGACCTTTTGGCAGGCCCAGGTTCTGGCATTAACAATTGGCCACAAGATGAGAATCAGCCCGTTTTACGGTTGGTTCACCAACCGATCTAACACAATCAGCAGTTTAGCAACAGCTTTTCGATAAAACAGCAAGCAATGAAAGACATGAAGCTCGTCATTCTAGGAAGAAGAACCAAACAAGGTCATAAGAACAAGCGATGATTGTCACAAGCTTAGTTTCTTAATAGAATCACACAATTGACATCATGATGATTCTACAATCACGTAATCACAGAACTAGTCATAACAACATAATAAGTCCTTCAAATAGGGGTTTCTTAAAAAGGGGTACCCCCAAAATGGATGGTTTATTACTATAGCTGGTTCATATTAGATTATTTGGGGGACCCCTATTTTGAGACAGCACCATATAGCTTAGTTTCATAAGCATTGAAAGTATATGAAAGTCAATGAAACCGCCACAGGCTTCTAAGGACCAGGATCAACAGCTGGTGGAAGCAACAGCTGCCACAGTATTCACCATTAACTTCTCACTACACATTAATGGTTCAAACCATGAATCATCATAACCTACCATTGGTTAGAACACTCCTAGTTGCTCCACATCCCTCTGTGAAAGGGGATATGTATACTCTGAAGGCTTCCAAATCGCTCCCAAGCACGCCACTCACCATATACAAACAGTTGTTCACCATTTAGAACCAAACGCTCCATGGCACAGCCAAAATTTACCTATCAAGCTGCCCAAGAGTTAGGGAACCCGAAAGTTATGGTTGGCTTATTGCTACTCCAATCACCTGGCAGTGGGTCAAAACCCCGTACCCCTGGTTCCCCATCATTAACCATTGTTTTCCCTTATTATTGTTGGTTATTACCCCCCATTGTTGGTTGGTTAATATTGACCCATGGCCACCTGTGCAAAGAGCAACTTATATGAAATCATCTCGTTGTGGGCAGTTGCTTAATATCAAGGATGATTTGGGGTCCCACACGACTTGAGAAACCACCATGTACCACACATTGTGGTTCTCAAAATGGGGGGTACCCCTCAATCATCCCATATCAATCATTAGTTATTTATAAACTTTATGGTTAGTATAACTATGGTCAATAACTATGGCTAGTAACTAGGGTTAATAACTATGGTTACTAACTCTGCCGAGTAACTATGACCATTAATGTTGACCCAGGATGGATAAACCCCTGGTTGATTAACTGGGGGGTTACCATTTTAAAGGGAAACCAGTTGGCTTTTAGAGGATACCCCCTATGATGATCAACGAGGGATTTACTAATCCTGGGTGAACATTAACTATGACCATTATAAACCAACTATATTATGGCAGTGGGTCAAAACCCCGTACCCCTGGTTCCCCACCATTAACCATTGTTTTCCCTTGGTTTGTTGGTGGAAATCCCCCATTATTGGTTGTTTAATACTGACCCATAGCCCTATATTTTGGGTCCCCTCTTTTGAGAAACCAGCACATCACCCCATGGAGTCGTGGATCCACTTTGCAACGATTCCCAAGGCACGGCAAGGGCACGCTGATGGCGGGGGGTGGCACCGGGGGCGCCTCAGGCTGCGCCGTGCCCGTCATCTCGTGATATTATATGAACATAGTATTAGTGATGTATCATATGATCTATAGGCTTCTATATAGCTATATTATATATATGTAATATATTAAATATATAACACATATATATATATATAATTGCTACAGTGATGTAATGACGAAACACTTGGAGCAAATCACAGCACTTGGAGCAATGAAAGTCAATGAATGCAAGGCATCGTAATGCAATTTTCAGTACTTTGAGGACAGTGGGGTCAAAACTAATGACAAAAACAAAACCATTATTTTTGGGTTGTTTCAAGAGATTGTTGGTTTGCCTGTTGCAAATGGATCGCAAGCGGTAGCATGGTAGCAATTAGATTAAAGTGATCATTATATACATTAGTTGTTTAGATAAAGACCCAAGCTACATCAGTTTTCTTTCAGCTCAGTTAAGTGACTAAGTAAATCAGTTCTTAAGTGATAATTACAGGCCAAAGACCAAGAATGACCACGGCCGCCTCCAACTCATCGTCGGAGGTTCCGATGAACATGGGTGACAAAGGAGGCGGCACCTGGTCGGTGCTGCTAGGTGAGCTGCGGTTCAAAAACATCTCGATGTTTTTCTGCTGTAGTAATTAATCAGTTTTGGAAAACAAGGAGACGCCAAAGAAAAAGGTGTGAAAGGTGACTTACTTTGTTAGATTTCCCCGAAAAGACCACCCCTGAGTCAATTAGAGGTTGTTGTAAGGTCACTGAATTACCCTTCGATGGATCTCAAGCTCTCAGCTCCAACAGTGAATCCCGAGGCCATAATATGCATACTGTGTGGAATTGCAGAGTATGATAGCTATGTTAAGAAGCAACCGCTAATCAACGAGGTTGTTGTCCTGCCTTAAAACAAGTAGTAGATCGAAACCGGGTCAAAGTCGAAGGGATACCCTTGTGAACATCCTGTAAATGAACAAAAACACACGTTTGGAGTTGAGCTGCTAAGAAATGCGTGCGAAGTTGTGTCCTAGCTTCGAGAAAGGCCAGCACCAGCATCGCTTATATGATGCATATGCATGTTTGTGTACGTGTGTGTGGTTAGCGCCCCTGCGAGGGCCTACCTTTTGATCTGTTCACAACTTTATCTCATAAATATGATTTTCCATATAATAAAGGCATGCAAAAATAAGCCGTAAACTAGAATGAAAAATGAATAAAAATGACACATCTGACATACAATGAATGCCTACTGAAATAAATATGCGCAGAATTGAAGCTTAGAAACGAAAACTGATCAATTCCAACTAAGGAGGACTTTGGATCGGTGGCTGTTGCTGAGCCCCTACGGACAGCTCAAACGCAAGCGTCTTGGCCCCATTTGGCGCCTGGGAGCTACGAGAAACTGGAGGATCCTGGCGCTTCGAGCAGTCACAGGTCACCTGGTGGTTGATGGCTGTTGCCAATATAAGGGAATATACTGCTTAATGGTAGGGAATAATCACCAACACCAATGGTTCAACTACTGTATGCGTGTTTCTCAAAATAGGGAACTCTCAAAATGTTTCTAAATGGTGAGTCAATTGGATGATACCTTCGGGTACCCCCTTTTTGAGAAACCACCATATCGCTGATGGTTCTGTTGTGACGCTCTTGGTGTCTGCTTGAGCAACTGGCATAGCTTCAAACAGCTTCAAACCAAACATAAGCGGCAAGTTGATCACAATTTGCAAATAGACGTTGGAGCGAGCTCTGGCCCTTGCGGGCGCTTCACTGATGGGGCCACGGTGGGGCCATGGCAACCCGTGGTCCTCCAGCACCGGTGGCTTCTCTGAAGGCGAGGCAGGTGGCAATGACTTGGAGCCTCTACCGGAGTTTCTCGCAGCACCCTGAGGCGGCATGACGGCGCTACCATGGCAGGCATCAGAATTCAGCGGTGCCCTGATGCTCCGGTGGAATTCGCATAACCTTCTCCCAGTTTCTGATCATTTTCTATCGTGATCGGTGCTAAACCACGGATGGCGGTCATCCCTACTGACAGGAACCAGTGGTGCATCACCCAAGTATCCACTGGTTATTAGCCACTATTCGTGGTTTATTATATTAGCCATCATCAACCAGCACTAATAGCCACTGGTTATATTAGCCACTGGCTAACTGGTGATGCACCACTGGTTACTATTATAGTAGTGGTTTATTAGCCACTGGTTGTTAGCCATCACCAACCACCACAAGCTCCAGATTGGTTGCCATGTTCGCTTGCTGTGCCTGGCTGATTCTGGAGGCGGAGCGGCGGAGGCTGCCGCGCTTCGGGGATGACTCAGCGCTCTCGGAACCTGACCGCGCTGACCCAGCTGGGGGAGCAGCAAACCGGCAACCAACCAAGCAGCTAACCAACTCACCAACTAGCCAATGGTTCACCAACCAACTAACCAAGCAACCAAGCAACCAAGCAACCAACCAACCGCTGGTCAACTAGCTGATATAATCATGGTATAGGCGTTGATGCTAGTCAATGGTGACCGTATGCCAGTGGTATATGACCTGGTTAACTAGCTGGTATACCAATTGCTGGTTGAAGGTTGATAGATGTTGATACTAGGGTGCCCAACAATTATGGAGCAGCCCCTAGCAAGCAACCGGTGCCCCACTTGTACCCCAAGCAACTCAGGAGAATGGATGGCGGTGAACATGCCAATTGGGGATTCTTTTCAATGTTCAGAGTTCCAAGTTCACCCCAAGCTGACGATCCCAAACCAAGCCACTTCTACGTATGCTTCCGCTTGGAGATGTTTGCCGAAGATCAAAGAACGGCAATGGATTTCCCAGCATAAGATGATGGCTGAAAGGAAGATAGACGTAGAGAGTCCCAGGGCATCAGGAATTCACCCCACTGAGGAAAGCGGCAGTTCTGTAAGATGGGTCAACACTTCGCGGCCTTACCAGAATCCTATCAGTTTCTGGCCGTGCATTTTTGCAATCCTTGACCTACAGTAAGAAGTCAAGTATTGCAGGCTTTTCTCATGGTCATGTACTACTTGACTTGTTCCAAGGTACAGTAATTGGATGTAATTGATCTGTTCTAAGGATCTTGAGATGAATAATCCTATCCCATTGATCTGCAAGTCGTAACTTGTCCTGTTGCCATCCTACCTTCTGATGGTGTGAATCGGTGAGCCACCGTTCGCTACAACAGCGCCCTAGTAGCTCAGCTCCCTGGTTGCACTTGCCCAAGCGGTACTGCTTGGAACAACACAGGGATCACCTGGTTTAATAGAAACGTCATCGATCGTTGTCTGGTTTGTGGTTTTAACCCCTGTCTGTGAAAAATATAGCGAATGTTGGGTATTTTTGCAGACCCCGTCCCATCATTGACAGAAACGTCCAAGGATTCTTCCCCTGACAGAAACGGGCGCCCGCGAATGGCTCGCCTGCCGTGGTTTTCTTGCCTGGGCGAAGAGAACAGCTGCGAATCAAACGTCTCCAAGAGATGACTTCCAGCCGTGGCTGTCTCACGTCAAACCATTGATAGCTACAGTATGCCACAGTGCTGGTCTGATTTGGTTTGGAAATTATTCACTTTCGGCACCATCAACTTCATCATGATGGATGCATAGGCTGCATAGGTCATTCATTTGTGGAAACTTGTCCTTGAACCCAGAAATGGGCCAGAGTTCCCTCAAACACGCCGGCCATCCATCCATGACTGTGCATGTTTTCAATACTTAAATGGATCTCTCCGCAAATGGGACCCAACATTAGCGTTATTATGCGTTATTCAGGTTTCCATTCGTTTTGAGGGCCACGGACAGTCCGCTAAGTGCCCTGCGGCGGCACCGTGCACACAGCACTTGGTGCAGTTGAAGCAATTTTTGTCCCTGCGGGAACTTGATTGAAAGCTTGGCACCTCAAGGTGCGACGCAATGGAAGAAAAGCTAGCGCTGGGATATAGATAGAGAGTCATAGACATATTGTTTGTTTTTCTGGATGTGCTTATTCTTGTTCTATCTATGTCTAGCTCTGTGAACGCGTTTGTTTACATGTGCACACCATAGGCACATGATGTAACATATTCTTACTACTACCATGGACAACTGCATGATGAGATGGAAAGAAGGATTCTTCCACATCAAGCGCATCTGCCTCATGGTTGGGAAATACTAGATGAATTGTCCTAGGGCCTACGTAGCAATTGCATGTAATTAGTATATAGATATCAGAGATGACACATGATGGAGCAATAACTCGCTTAGTTCAGGGGCAAAAGCCAACAGGATCCACCATGTACTCTAACAACCTGCATGATTTGACAATTATGTTGAGCCAAGAACGGAAGGTATCCGTAGATATCCAATCAGGTGGACAGGATGAGTTTGACCTGTCAGTACGTATCAGACTGGCACCGTGGAAGTGCAACCTATGATAAGTCGAAGCATTTTCACGCGGTGAAGTCCAGTCAAGCTCTTAAATTGACAACTAGTTTGCAGGGCTACATTGCGGCTACATGTGCGTGCAAACGTTGCCGAAGCCAAAAGAACATTGGCAGACGGAAAGTCCGAACCCTGCTTTCACTTGGATGCGCATGATTAAACTCCAAAATCATCAACCCCAAAAAGTAAAAAACAATGGACAGCTTGAATTGTCGAGATGGAAAAAGTGCACTACATTGACAGCTTATGATCTTCCGAAATAGAGCGCCAGTTCCAAGTTCCGCCCAAAAAAGTTGAACTCAAAAAGGATAGAAATTTGAAAAATTATTTGTCCAGCAGCTGGGTTCAGCCTGACCACAAAATGGGAGATTCAACATCGAGGCATTCTGACGGGTTCTGAAGTGATCTCTACAGACTTGGTGACAGAGATACAAGTTCCACGGAAGCACAGACATCGCACGTCAGCCCAAAAGGAAAGGTGGACAGCACGGATACCACGGCGTTCCCAGCAACGCCAAGTCCCCAAGGGCTTCTCCCAAGGGCCACTGCCGGCTGTTCCACCAGGGCGCAAAGGCCGGCGGATTGTTTTCGCTGATGCTCCTCCTGGGGACGCTGCAAACCCACGAAGCCACGAACCCATGAGGTGATCACTTGGTGGCACCCAATGCAGCCAGGAAAATGGTGGCTAGATGTGGCTAGCCTTATATGGTGGTTTCTCAGAATAGGGGACCCCAAAAATGGCTGGTTTACTACTATAAATGGTTAATAATAGATGATTAGGGGGGTCCCCTATTTTGAGAAACACCCATATCCAACTATGTACTAGGTAGCATTGCCATACATTGCCATACATTACCCATGCCGGCAACAGGGGTTGACTTTGTGTCACAAAGATTTATCTCCAGCCAGCGAGCTTCTCCTGCAGGATTTCAATTGGCTGCCCCCGCGGGGGATTTCTGATCAGATCACAAACCGTTGTGGTGGTTTTTCAAGAGGGGCACCCCCAAATCATCCGATATTGACCTCTTTACTTAGAAGCCAACCATTCTTGGGGGTCCCCTATTTTAAGAAACCAACATATGTTTATGTGATTGAACTGTTCATCACCAACTTGAGTTTGAGACATCTGTATTTTAGTCACGAGGTACATTACTAGGGCGTCCCAGTACTTGTCTATAATTACTCAACAAAGTCACGCAATGACACTCGATTCTTAAACTTTTTGACACAGTCGAAAGGTACAATGGTATGCAATGGTTATTTGTCCATATGTTGTACAGTCTGGCCCTACATATATATTTTCAAGTTTGCAATGATCGATCTTTATGATCAAGAATAATATGGCTGGTTTATGCTGGTCTGATAGTCAATGATGGTGAGTACCAGCTAGAGTGATTGGGCCACACTTTGCAAAGTCAAAAAATGCAATTGGTAAGCCTCTATCAAAACAACACCCTTACAAAGTCAGCCACACATTGTATGAGGGAATTTGAATAGACTCATAGCAAAGAAATGGTTGCAAGCACAAGCAAAATGAGTTTTATCAATTGACAAATTTGCCATTCAACAATAAACGTGGCTGTTGGTCATTAGCACCTACCATGTTCTTGGTCAACCTCTTACTCTTGAACGATCAACACTGTTGGATACTATGGGCAATGTATCCGTCATCATTTTTGATCGACGAAAGTGGGTGGTTGATGGTGGAGCCCCTATACCTAACCACTATAACGAACTACTATACATAACCCTATAGTTGCTAGTAGAGCCCCTATAACGAAGCACTTCGAAATTGTTGGTCACAATTCCCAATGATCAACCATGGGTGGTCAAGAAGCCTGATAGTCAACCATTCTTGGTGGGTACAATTCCCGCTGCAGTAGGCATCAATGCTACTTAATTATGAACTTTATTAACCCCCAAAATGAGCTGTGATTGTTTTCATCAAGGAATCATTTATTGTTGTTTTTTCACCCTGATATGATGGTTGGCTACGAATCAACCAATATCAGGACCTAGTCTTGCTCACTAACGCCTAATCAACCAGTACTATGAGATATTGACCCGTTGACACCATTGTCATTGGTTATCAATTCCTGCAGTAATGAAGCAATACCATTGTTGGCCGTTAACTCGACTATTCAACTATGATCGTTGGTTACAACACCGTTTGTAATCAACGACAGTTGTTGGTTGCTGACCCATACCACAATCAACGATGATCCATTCTTGCTGGCTACTCACGAGGCCATTACTGCTGGCTATCAAATGACCACCTGTTGGTCATCATCCCGAACATTTTGTGACTATTAGTCCCCGATGCTTAACCGCAAAAACCTGGCAATCGTTGGCTATTCACCCTGAGAATAATCAAGCGTTGGCGTCATCTTTTTTCCCGCGCACAAATCATAGAAAGCAGAAATGCTGGTTTCTCAAAATAGGGGACCCCCTAATCATCCAGTTTATCAAGCATCTATAGTAATAAACTAGCCATTTTCAGGGTACCCCGGAAGTTGGCTAGGTCGAAAGCCCCAAGTCCGCCAGTCATCCAGTCGCGGCCGCTCCTCCAAGGCCTCTCGGACTGCGAGATCCCAGTCCGAATTGGGGTCATCTGGATCGTAGAGTTCAGCTTCTTCTTCCTGAGGCGAGAATCGCCCATCTAAGGTAAGCCAGGAGCTGGGGAAGCAACCTATCAAAATGGTTGGCTTAGTGGTTTACAAGGGTTGTTCAGAAGGGGAAGCAATCACAGGGGATACCAACTACTAGGGTTGGTTTATTACTAGAAATGGTTTGCATTGGACGATTTGGGGGTACCCCTTCTTTGAGAAACCACCATCTGCAGGTCCCCAAAAGATGTCCGGACGTTGGCAGGACTGAGATTGTGACGCCCTGTTATCTTTGCAAACAACCCCGTGGTCCAAAAAAATGATTTCACTTCCTAGCCCTGCTTTGAAGGAGACCATAAAACGTCGGTGAAACTCATTTCAGCTGCTGGAAAAGTAAGTTCACTGATCTGTTCGTACCAAATCCCATCCCTCCAACACGGAAGTCAAACTCAGCAGTCAGAAATCACTGTGACTATAGTTGTAGCCCATGACGTTGCCTCTAAACCGACACAAAATCGTGAGAACAGGGCGACCAAACATTTTGGGTGGAGCCTCTTTGTATGGATCACCCCTCAACCGTAAGGGTGTTTCTCAAAATAGGGACCCCCCAAAATGGTTAGTTGACTACCAATGACAAAAAAATGGTTCATCAAAACCTAGATTGGATTATTTATACCAAAAATATGGGGTACCACCGTATCCCTTCATAAAATGGTTTGATAATTTGTCATAAACTGGATGATTGAGGGGTGCCTCCGCCATCGATGGATCAGCGTCCCGCACCTGAGGGAAGCTCCAGTCGCACTGGATGCACCTCCCACCGCGCAGGCCACTGGATTCACAGCTGGATCGTTGCATGCCCAGCTCGAAGGATGATCGTTGGTGAAAGAAACCACTCCAATCTCATATCATATCTAAGCGCCTATCATTTCCAAGAAAGCAACGAAAACACAAGCACCAAAAGCGCAACAAGGGCAATTCGCGATATACCATGGTTGCTGAAAAAGAAAGGTTTTGGCTGTGAATCTCCCGTTCGCCTGCAATACTTCATCAGCCACGGCACCTAGCTGCTGCTAGGACTGCTTCAAAAACTCAGAAAGGTTCCTTCTGTTGTTGTCGCTGTTGGAAGCATTTGCCATACAATGGTGTCTTTGACAACTTTCCATACTATACACTGGTGGCTTCTGGTGGCTTATGGTACAGCTGTCACATCGAAACAGATTGAAACGTATTCGTGGACCATTTGCCGTAGAATGTTGGCTTAGCATTCACAGCGAAACCAATTAGTGGAATCACACCATTTGTGGCCGCTCAACCGAGCGATCACTTCTAACGAGTGCAGCACAGAAAACACCGGGACTTGGATTCTGAGGCAGTGTGATCCGTCAAATCAAGGGTGGACCAAAGGCTAAATGTCAAACCCGCAAATCAGTAGGGTACACTAAACCCGATTAGTGTTTTCACATGGATTGCTGGACCTCAGTGTTTTTGTCTGAGTTGGAATACTCACCAACACAACGACATACATCTCAATGTGCCATAATGTGCCTACATAATTTCTGTCCGACAATATGATTGGGGGGGTTCTTGATTCGACCCAGTATGACATCGGCTTAACAAAAATGCATTTTGGACAACAGCGACAAGATACGGCTGTGACATGGCCCTGAAACTTCATCCCTGCCAACTGCTCAGCTTGTGACTGAAATCAGTAGAAGCAAAACGACGGAGAGCGCAACCACCTGGCGAACGAAGAACTCACAGTCGCTCTGTCACGTTGAGTCCACTGAGAACTTAGTTTTGATCAGTTTAGCATACTGGAAATGTTCATGTGGGTGTTTCTCAAAATAGGGAGCCCCCAAATCATCCATTATTAACTATTTATAGCAATAAACCATCCATTTTGGGGCTCCCTATTTTGCGAAACACCCATGTAAATGGCTGCTTAGGAGAAATGTTTGTCACCCAAGATACTGAAAGAGAAATGTGCCCCTCAGGTCCTTGGCCATGATGAATAGAGCCTACTAGACATCGGTAACCATAAACGAGCAACGACGACATATATACTAATTGGCAAGCATCATATGCCCAACGGTTCATTAATGCTGATCAATAAGCAGGAACCAATTGTCATCCTTCACCACATTTCGCCACTGCTGATTGATCAGCATTAACGAACCGTCATTCAACAACAACGACGAGGTGTTTTTTTCACCACTTGCCTCAACCTTCTCATGGAAAACGATCATATCTTTGCATCACGTGCAAGAGAGTGCGGACCTCGAAGCAATTTGTTGGCTCATCAATTATCAACATCTGATTCTCATTTTCAACCACACTGATCCTCTAGTCTTGCTGAAATCACGCTGCTAAAAAAAATGCAGGTCCAGCTCCATATATCTGAATGGGTCTATTCCCGACCACTGATATCACGCACTGTATATCTATCTGGCTATCTGAATGCTTCACCTGGAGGCGGTGGCACGATTTGCTTCTTCCAAGAAGATGCAAATCGAGCAGGTCAGCAGAAAACCGCAGACCAAAGATGAAAACCGCACGTCACCTTACAGCCTTGCGTGACGATGAGCACAATTTTCGCGAGATATTTGTTGCGCTTGGTTCCCAACAAAGACAGAAGCGAAACCAGTGAAAACAAGCAGACAACCGCCCTAAGAGAAACAGTGCAATTGAGGATCCTGTCTGTGCAAGGTCAGCATGCTCGCGAGAAGTTGTAAAAACATCGGCTATACTAACACTGATACGCAGTGATTTACGGTTGAGGCTTTTTGGGAGTGGCGTCTTTAGGATTTACAGCTTACTATTTGATTAATACGGGTGTGTCTATTCAGAAGCTCAAAAACAAAGGGACCGCGCAGGAATCTGTGAGCATAGGAAAAGGCTAAGCCTCAGTGGCAGGCAAAAACAAGAGTTGCAGCCAACCGTGGTTCTATACATGGTCCTAATCATGATATCTACATACCTGTTTATCATCATGGATTTACCCATGACCAATGATTGATTCAACCATGGCCAAACATGTCGGTTAGTCCAAGAATGGGCTACCCCCAAAACTGGTGGTTTCCCATGGTTTCCCTATTAACAATGGCGAATGGCTACGAACTTCGATGGTGCTCATACCGATATGGCCATCGACATAGGTCTGTGGGTAGCACCCCTGGTGAAAGTGACCAGTTGCTCCTTGAGCCAGTTCTGCATTGTTCATCCACGAGTTGGCTGTTTCTCAAAGTACTGGACCCCCCAATCATCAAATGTATTCAAATGTATCAATTATTTATCAGCTTATTATCATCCAATATTCATTGTCTAGTGGTATAAACCATCCACTTCGGGGATCCCCTATTTTGAGAAACCACCACCTGGTTAAATACCCAGCTCACCATCGGCACGAACTTCGCAGTTAACTCAGCAGGCTCCACCACCATGACATAGCTGGTCACATCCTGACGCGTAAGACTCGAACCTTTCACCAAGTAGTTGCCCACTGTCAGTACAGCAACAACTGGTAGTAAGAAGTAATTAACCATGGGTAACCACCATCGATGTAGTGGCACTATAATTGTTTGGACTAGATACTAGTGGTTGACAATGGTTACTAGTGGTTGCTAGATACTAGATACCAGATGATTGGTTACTAGTGGTTGACAATGGTTCTACATAGTCGATAAGAATACCTTGGAGGTCAATGATCATGGTTGATATCAATACAGGGGTCTCTTCGGTAATGGCAGTTCTCAACAGTAGTGACAAATGACAGCCGTTTTTAGTGATGAACCCCTAAGCGGCTTTTAATAGTAATGATGAATGACTGTTGATTAGTACAGCAACTATTGGTTAACCGGCCCCACCAAATGACCCCTGCTGGAGCAGTAGGGGAAGGAATCGCAGTTTAGCAATGCAACACGCCTGAAATGAAGCCATCTGGTTCTTCATTTCACTGGAAATTCCGTACCACTTCAACAGCAATCATCCCAAATCATCCCAATTCATCTTCCAAAGCTCCAAGCACGTTGTGGAATCAAGATAGCTCCGATTGTGGTAAGAAGCTCATCCCAAATCATCTTCCAAAGCTAGTCCTGCCAACTTCCACGATAGCTCCACGCTAATGAGGTGGGGCGGGTCCCTTCCGGGAGAACCTGTCAGGCCTGATGACTCAAGGCCTAGGATGATTTTTACATAAGCTCATCAAGCGCTGTGGCTGGCTCTACAGCGTGAAAATGCGCAAGAAGCCACAAACCAAGCTGACAGGACCAAAAAACATGCCAGCATGCAGAGATCATGTAAGGTTCAAAAAATACAAACATGAAAAAGAAAGGTTCCGCGGCGGTGGACATGTATAATGAGATTCTATGGTCCAGGTGGCTGAGAAAGGCAAAATCGCCAAAAGTTCCATCAACCATTGTACATTAAACCAAACTCCAGGAAAGAAAATCGATGTGTCACCATTATTAAGTCTTAACCATACATACTATACTATATTAAAATATCATAAAATATCAGGATATATACACGTGCGTGAAACAGATTAATTATGTACATTGAACAACAAATGTGTGTAGGACTAGCCACGTCGTAAAGTCTCTCTGCATATCAGTTGTTTTGGGGCCAAGCTCCACTTGGGCCAGCTGCTGTGACCAGCTCCCCAAGAGCACTCAGCTGATGTCCCCGAAAGCAATACAGAATGATGACTGATCGTGTTTGACAATGTTAGATGAATCAGCCATGAATCAAGTGGAGCCAATCCAGCGGATCTTCACTGTCAGCCATGTTTTACTTGAATGATTGTGTTAGATGAATGTGAATCATGGGGGATTAAGTCCCGATAACATGAATCATCATTGACAGTCATCACATGTTACTATGAATATCGGCTACTTGGTGGGAATGACCATCTCAAAAATTATTTGTCAACCAACCAACCATTATATAATCCGTTATATGGTAATTTTCCCTCATGAATTACCATTGTTAATGGACAATTATAATCCATTTTATAATTAACAATTGCTTCTCCTGGGCTCATTGTTAATCATTAACTATGACTAATCTATTGTTAACAATTCATAATACATGAATAATCCATTATTACCGAATATTAACAATGATTAATACATTCAGAATACAGAAATACATGATTAATCTATTGTTAATCTATTGCTAACAATTCATAATACAATTCATAATACATTAATGATCCATTATTACCAAAGTAATATATATATACAATATATATAATCCATTATAATCCATTGTTCATTGTGCCACTCCATTGCTTCGGGTCTGCTCCACTTGGGCCCGATCTGGAGCTTCGAAGTACATGAGTTGGTCGATCATGTCCCCGGTAGGGCCACCAGGTACCACCTCGACGCAGTCCAGAGTTGCAGCCATTGAAGGTGGCTTCTAGGGATTGTATAGGTGGATTTATAGGGTTTATAGGGATTATATGGCTATGGGTCAATATTGATCAACCAACTAATGGGCCATTTCCACCAACAATAGGGAAAACAATGGTTAATGATAGGGAACCAAGGGTACGGGGTTTTGACCCACAGCCATATAGCCATTAATAATAGGGACTATATAGACATATAGGGATTTATATAGATTATAGCCATGAAAAACGGTTAATACAGAGAATTGTTCGTTAATTATCGGGATTATAGCAGTTTAATAGATATTATAACCCCGTTGATAATGGTTATGTAATGGTTAGTCATAGGGGATAATCGCCAAGAATAATGGTTAAACAACTATATCGGGGTTTCTCCAGTAATTTTGAACTCAATGAATGGATGGTTTAAGAACGCTAACACTTCAACAACTGCTACTTGGTGATTTCTCAATAACTGGGGGTACCCCTGGGGGTACCCCAGTTATCATCCTTCCTCTCGAAATCATTCCTATAGAAATAGATTCCATCGATTTTGGGGGTCCCAAATTTTGAAAATCCCACCATTTGTTCGGCAATACATGCAAATTCGATCTGTTGGCACGCACATGATCGATGCGATATTCTAACTGTAGTATTATAGAATCATGCCATATCATGAACCTTTAGTTTACTACAGTATATAATTGTGATCTTGTATTGAAACGCTGTGTTGTGTTGTTTTGTGCCATACATGTTGTATGAGATTGCATTGGCCCACATGATGTGATGTTGTATCATATCACAATGTGGCAAGTCGTTACAACATTCTGCATGTATCATATCCTGTCATGTCAAACTACCTTATGTCAAATGGCGATATATTACTTGTATGCTTGTATGTATTACGCGCGGATTAGTTGTTGTATTGCGCTATGTTAAATCATATCATTCTACATGCCGCACTTTGATACATCATTTTCAGCATACAAAAATTCAATACATCATATGATACCACGATAAAATTACATAATGCAATTTCAGACATGGCAAAAGACTTTGCGCAGTTTCCAACTCTATTGGGAACATGCGCAATTGGTTGATGGGCGAGTGTCGAACCATATTATGATGAAGGATTTTGTTTACACAAGTTGTCCAAAAAGGCCTTGCCTCATCCCCTCCTTGCTCAGTAATTGGTGTATGGTGGCTCAAATTATCCTTTGCAAAACTAAGCACAATTAAGACTATGAAAGTCTTCAACATCATATTTTTGTTCGCGAATGTTGTCAGAACAATCCAAGTCCTAGGACCCTGAACAAATTACAGTATCAATCACCCTTGCAAGTGGTGAAGAATTGTTTGAAATCAGCAGTTTGAACCAAACGAAAGGGTTTCATGACTCATCTGCGGCAGTTAGCCCACCAGATCCATGCATTTGTCACCCATCAAATCAAAGCAAGTTCATCTTGCCTGCAAAAAAACTGCATGTGGCAAACCCAAACACAGAGCACCATGTTGGTTTCTGGCGAAGCATCGATACACTAAGATATTGTCCGAACAACCTTGCTTGATATGTTTTTTTTTACCTCAATGGCCCTTGATTCCCGACTTCAAAATGAAATCATCAAGCCATCGTTTTCGGGACGCAAAAACAACCACCCGGCGAACAATAGCGGATATATCAGCCCAACATGAATCCAACACTAACCCAACATGAACCCCATTACCCGATCTACAGTCGTGTCAATGGTGGTATGCCGAGAAATGGCCTTTTCCGTTTCAAACATATGGAGGATAGGTTTGGGGGTATTCCGATTCCCATTGAACTACTACTGAAATGTTTCTCAAAAGAGGGATACCCCTCAATCATCCAATCTAAATTACTTACGGTAATAAATTCCAACCATAGCTTTGAGGTCCCCAGTCACTGGTTTGAGAAACCACCAGCTCTTCGAATCAACCAGCTGGGCATAGCCAATAGTCATCACAGATCACCACCGCTGTTGGCTCAAGGTTGAAACAACATCTTGGGTCGACGGCTGTTGTCCATGATTCAGTTGGTCACTGTCTGGTTAGTCAAAACTGACTGCCTCAACGAGGTGACCATCATCAAATCTCAATCTGCCATGACATCACCACTGCATGGCCAACACAAGTGCCAATGGTTTGAGAATACTCAAGTCATGTTAAGTTCAGTGATCTTAAATCATTGTCAGTTTCAAGCAACATCAGTGGCAAGCCTTCTGAAAATTTGTGTGGACATGTTGTGACCAGCTGGACCTGTAACCAGGCCAGTGGCGCAGTACTTTGTTCGAACGGCTGAGGACTCAGTTTGCTGGTCATGGTTTGAATGTATATTCTGACATATGCATCCAAATAGTATAATAAACAAGCATGTAATAAACAAAGCAGCCAAACCATCAACAGGAGCTGTTTCCAAGGACAAACAGCTTGTTGCTTCTCCGCTCTCCGCAATGGTTTCTTCAAAACTCCGTAGCCTAGCAGCAACTTCATGTACATGCTCGCATGAACGTCAACATCACCCCCCCCCAACCACACCCCAACCCCAGACCACACCATAGAAACTAACCAGCAAGGCAAACTCCCTCATGGTGCAATCATTTTAATAGGCACCAAACATGGATCGCCGGCCACAAAAAAAAGGGGCAGCCAGTCCGCCAGCGACCGGTGATGGTGACACTTTGCTGGCTGGAAGCCATCACCAATCCCCAGGGCTAAGGAATCCATAGTATCCTCTGGTAGTTCCTAGGCCAAATCCACCATAGAAATGCTTGCTTTCCCACAATTTCACGAAAAAGTATGGTGAAAATCATTGAAAATCATGGAAAATCATTGAAAATCATTGAAAATCATCGAAAATCCATGGATTTCATTGCCAGGTTCGGGACGGAGGGTATCCATTGCTATGTTGGATGACCCAACGGTGGACGTTGCCTGGGCCCGGCGGACAGGGCTCTCGGACCGTGAAGATACAGGGCCAGGCTCCCAGGTGGCACCTGCCGCGGACACGGGGCGACCCTTGGGGCTGAGATCCTTCCTCTTTGAATCAAATGTTCC